>WYDI02039338.1:0-36235 GCA_009867235.2 Psittacus erithacus
GCTCCGTGGCCATGCTGTCCATGGGCTGCGGTGGGCTGGGGGGAGCAGACGGTGTCGGGGCGCTCCCTCTCCCTGGCAGTTTTGGTCGCGAAGAAGATGTCCGCCTAGCTGTGTCTTTCTGGTAGGGTTCACGAGGTACTGGCTTGGTGCAGTCAGGTGAACTTCCTGTTCATGCATAGGCTACATCTTGCTCTGTCACAGCACCATGAGGCCCAGCAATGTGTGTTAGGAAGGGGCTATGCCATCCCCCTGTAAGCAGCTTTGCTGCATTCTGGGAGACTTCTTGTGCCACTGTGGGGCCTTGGTGCCCCCACAGGCCAAGCCATGTGCCGCTGAGCCTCAGGAGCCCATGGGCTGCACACATTGGCAGCAGTGGCAGCCCTGGGCTCCTGTTTGCTGTCAGCGCTGGCCCTTTTCTTGCTTTCTGCTGCCTTGCCCAGAGCCAAGCTGTGAAGAACACAGAACGCTGGCTTTCAAGCTAAGGCAGTGCTGAATGTCTTGGAAGGGCTGATTAAAGTCAGTACTCCAAAGCAGTTCTGTTACATATTGTTAAGTCCCTGCATTGCCCTTTGTGTTATGTTTTGTGTGGCACAAGTACTAAATATCTGGCAAAGATAATCAGTCATTAAGCCAATGAGGGAGGAAGGAAAGGAAGGAAATGAAGAAAAGGAAAAAAGGAAGGAAGGATTCACTATATGGACACTGTATCTGACAGAGTCATTATTAAGTCTTCTGTGTGAAACTCTACATTTTCTGCTGAAAACCTGAGCAATAAAGTCATGCATAAACTACACACATTGAAACAATTCCACATCTCATTGGGCTAAAATGGTGTATTGGTCTAGTTCTGTTGATCAGTAGGATCATTGAACTCTGTAATAGGGAGCTCTTGATATGTAACCCTGGATGGAGATCTGCATCACTTCTGCAGAGTGCATGTCATGCAAGTAAGGTCAGGCTGCATGGGCCTTTTAGCAACCAGATCTAGTTGAAGATGCTCTTCCTTATTGCAGGAGGTTTGGACTAGATGGCTTTAAATTGTCTCTTTCAACCCAAACATTTGTATGGTTCTATTCCATGATCTAAAGAGTTTATGATGAAAAAAAGGGATGGCAAATACAAAGCAGACTGTAAACCAAAATTAGCAGAAATAATGTGAGTTGGTTAAAGAAGGAAAATGGTATGTACCAACTTTCTCCTTTTGCAAAGTTTCAGCTTCTGTGGCTGGGTGTTTGCAGAGATTCTTTGAGCAGGAGCATGCAAGTCTGTAAGACTTTGATCCTGAAATATTAAGAAATAAAGCAACTAAAGTGTAAAACTTGCAGTTTGCAATTTTTTATTTTTCTAGAAGAATGCAATGGTGTTAGGAGTCAACAGGTTTTGAGTCTTTTGATCCTCATAGCTTCTATGATAGCTGACACTTGGAGTATTTCCTATTGTGTATTTCAAAATTTCATTTAGAGACTGGCAGAGGTAAAAGAATTATCTGCTCCTCTGAGGAGACATACTGAAAAGTTTGATCTCTAGGCCCAGAAAGAAAAGTGTCATAGCACAGGAAGTGCAAGAAAACTTGAGTCTGTGGAAGCAGCAGAGTTGACAGGTATCTCCTGATCACCCTGTTCCCTTGCGTCTGAGTGCTTCTGCACACTGGCTGCAGCCCAGCTCCACCTGGCACCATCTTCAGTTACAGCTCAAGCAAAGGGTGAGTTTAGTGCTGACCTCATGGTCTTCAAACTGCCTAGCTGCCCTTGTATGATCCATACTCATGACAGTATATGGATCATCAGGCCCTTGAAGAAAGGATTCCTCAGCACTGTTAAATGAACTGCTCATTTACAGTTTTCTCTTCCTTTTGCTCCAGGAGATAGACTGCTTGAAGAAAGCGGATCAGCCATCACTCCCGCACCCCTCAGTAAGAAATGGTCCTTACTTCCATTTGTATAGGAGACAGCTGCATGCCCCAAACACTATTAGGGAACAAGGTATGCGATGAAAGACTGTGAAAAGTCCTTCCAACATCTTCAACATCATTTTCATAAATGGCATTCTTACACCTTGTTTCAGCATTTACTTCCCCCAAACTTACCTGAACATTTTCATCTCCAGACATCTGTTACCTGAATTCTTTACAAACAAGTTTTCTGCACAAGTAACCCTTGGTAACCCACCTGTAGAGCTGGCAAGTGACAGCAAACTACCACATTTGTTACCTCCAATCTCGTCTGCAGAGCGGCTTTTAGAGTTTATTATTATGATGTTTGTGCATCACAGCATATGCATTAACATCTACTGACTGATAATGTGGCTATCACCTGGAACAAAGGCTGAATGAGATACAGTTTTCACAAGCATTTTAGGACAAGGTCTCTGAGGTACCATCTTGCCCTAGTGGCTTTCTCTTCCTTCTCACAGCTGGCTATGATCACAAGGAGACTTTTGTATTTGGCTAAAAAGGGATTTTTCAGGTTTTTCCACCAGGAACAGAGCTACTCAGTGATGATTTCCTTGAGACTTTGAGTCACGCTTTGGACTGGCTCTTTGAACGTACTTGCCCTTTTCTTTTAGAGATGGTCACTCCTAACACAGTTTTGCAGTCTGGCTGCTCCTGTGGGACAAGCTGATGCAGATTCTGAGGACTGCTAAAAATACACGGCCAGTTTTATCTCTGAACCTACAGAAATTGTCAATTCTATCCTGGTGTGTGTGCAATCCTGTAACAGGCTTTCTTTGAACTGTATTTCTGGACTTTTGCCAAGAAGCAGTTTCACTCAGAAACATGCAACTTTATTTTTAACTATTATTGGTTGGCAGTAGTTAACTGCTGGAAATTAACACACTTTTGACTTCCATGAAAAAGTCAAATTTATTCACTCTGAAAAGATAGAAACTCCTGCTGTTGAGAAAGTCACTGTAAATGCATCTGTTCAGGCCACCACAACTAAGTTGAGGGCCACTGAACACATGGGAAAATTTTCTACCCACATCTGGGGGATGCTAGAGAAGCTCTAATACAACAGCATTACAGCAACATTTTTCTTAACCTCAGTAAGTACTTGTCCCTAGTGTCTTATACTGGTGTTTGATTTCCCTAACAAAAGTCTGTATTTCATTTACTGCTGCATGACTCCTTGCACCTCTATCAGTCATTCAAAATCTTAAGATTTTTTTTGAAATATTGTACAAGTAAGCTGAGTTTAAAACACCAGAGTAATGCATGTGCATATGTGCAATCATACTGGTACACAACAATAATTGCACTTTGTTTGTAAATCAACAGAAAGCAGAAACTAATTTTTATTAAACCAGTTTATCACAAAATGTTAAGTTACAAAAATAAGTCCATCTGTAATGATGTTAAATATTAAATACAAAGGTAAACCAGCTATATAGTGCTCTGAAAATCGAACTTTTTATTTGTAAGTAGATGACCCAGAAGTTCTTGTTTGAGACTGCTGGTCAGCATTTACCAACGATATTTAGTTCTTGTGGCTGGAAGACATACAGAAAGCAAACTACACGTTAAAGAATTGAATTTCATGTAGGCAAGATTGAAAGCAGCGAGAGCTTCTGTGCTGCTTAAGAAGAACACCAATGCAAACCTCAAATCCATTTTACGTAGAACAATGAACTCAAACTCCCAACAACTGTTCAGAAACCAAACTCCAACAACTGCTGAGACATTTTTTTCACTTGTCTTCCACATCTGCTACCATAGCTTCAATCGCATCCCAGTCCAGTTTGCTAAGGATACTTCCTGTGCTTTCAGAAACATCATCGGTGTCAACAGTGCCAAGGGGACAGAAACTCACAGGATGCAATGCAGAGGCCTATCGAAGGAAAACAACATTAGCTGAATCACTGCATATCATTTACATACAAGGCCTCTGTATAGCCAGCAAAAACAATCCCATTCTTTTCAGAAATGACCTAAACAAGTTATGTATCTGCATTTATGTGTAGAGCCTACAAGAAACTAGGAAAGGGACTTCATACTAGGGCATACAGGGATAGGACAAGGGGCAATTCTTTGCTCTGATGGTGGCGAGCCACTGGTAGAGGTTGCCCAGAGAAGCTGTGGCTAACCCATCCCTGGCAGTGTTCAAGGCCAGACTGGTCAGGACTTTGAGCAACCTGGTCTAGCGGATCATGTCACTGCCCATGACCAGGGATTGGGACTACACGATCTTTAAGGTTTCTTCCACCCCAAACCATTCTGTGATTATTCCACAACAAATGCAATTTATTTTCCTGTTTATGCACTCCCACTAGCATCTCTTGCCTGGACAGACAACATACCTATACAGTTGTTACAAAGAACATTCATTTTCAAGGTTCAAAAGAATGATTTTGCTTGTAAAGACAAAATGTAGTTCTGTTGAATCACCACCATTTATATCCCTCTGCATCTACCCCATCCACAGGTTTTTACCAGAGATTGACATTTTAAATAAAGCAGAAGTAAGCAAAGTATTAAATGGCAAGTATCAGATCATTCCCAGAACAAGCAGACATTCTACCTGAAACAGGGAGTCATGAGTATCTTCAAGTATTCTTTGGATATCACCAGGCACAGTCCAAGGGCTTACGATGTCTCTATCAGTCTCTTGATCAAGATCTTCTGTTTGAACTGCAGTGGCAATGTGTGGATGCTTTTGTTTTGATGTTCTGCTGACTCTGTACTCAGCAGCTGAGGAGAAAACAAGACAACCATGGCACTGTAACATTTTTTGCTGTTTACTTCTGAATGTCGTGAACCTCCTTCAAGAACAGAAGCTCCAAGTTCTAAGAACTAAAGCTGTGTGAAAATATGCGAAGACCAGCATGACCTGTTGTCTTAAACTGACGCTTCATGCTCTGAACTGTCCTCCAGACATATGGACACATGGAATATAGAACATGAAGTGGAACAGGACTATCCACAGTGCCTACAGAATGCAAGGCCTGTACTGCAGTCCTCAAAAGAAATACTGATACATTATTTGATAGAGGAATAAAACTGTCTAAATTCTGGGTTAGTGCCTCTTAGAAGACATGGAACTTTAATGATACCCTTAGCAGTGATGGTATGTACTGGAAGATCTGATACAAGAAGGTGATGTGAAATCAGGAAAAGGTCAACCTGCACTTAGTTTAAAAAGAGAATATACCGAAAGGAGGAGAATGACTTTTTCACACCTGTAGAGGTGATTCACTATTAATGCCTATCTGCCTACTATTGCTTCTCTCCCTTTCCTGCATTGCTAAATGCGAAATAAGTTAACCTTTGACTAGCCAAACAGGATCTCCACTATGCCACTGGTGTAAATCTGGTGTAAGGGACAATGGAATTAGCCCACAGTATTTCCCAAGTTTCAGACTGATTCTCTCCCTCAGCCTTTTTCTGCTTGATCAGAAATTCTGCTCTTGTTATCAAATCCCACATCTCTTCAAGAATATGATTAGGAGTAAACATTTATGTGAACAAATTTTTGTGGATCCAGATCTACAGAGATAGGCACAGGGAAAAAAAAAAATTACTAAAATCCCAAAGTTTTTAAAAAAAGTTCAGTCATAGATTTTTCCACCCTATGACAAAGTAACATCTTAAACAGATACTATACAAAGTGATACTCAGAAAGAAAGCAGCGCTAGAAAGGTAACAGAGAGGCAGAATACTTGTGTATTGTACAGCTAACTAACTTTCTCTGTGTGCTTCAGCTGAACAAAAGAAAAGTCCTCTGTCTCTCATGACATCGTAATGCCTGTTTCAGTATTTTAAAGTAATGCTGTATCTGAGGTCTACGTTGCATAAATTCTACCCAGGATGTTTTCTGAAACATGTTCACTTATTTTTCCACTGTCCTATGTAGCTGAACAGCACTATGTCATCGCTCTTTGTAACTTACAGTGTCTAGAATTAACAGGACAATTTGCATCCGTTTTCATTCTTCCTCTGGAAGCACTTTTCAGAAGGGAAGTACAAGGTTTTTCTAGAAAGACAAAAAAAGTGTTTCCTCTATTAGGTGCATTAGATCAAAACTACGCAAAAGATGCTTAAAAATATTCATTTGTGAGCTTGCTTCCTGGATTACACAGTACTCTTACTATGGCAAATTAAGCTACTTTGGATTTAGAAAGAGATGATAAGGAAAAGTTAACGTGTAATCTAGCAGACCAATGCAGCACTGTTACAAAAGTCTCACGACAGGAAACCTCCAGGATCATTAATCTGACCTTCTACATAGGTACTAAAGCTCCTCGCTCCCAAAATCCTGTAGGAAGTTAAAGATCATCTCCAGTTTGTGCTTTTTTAATAAAGTTCTGTACTTACCCCTGGAATGTGTTAAACCAAGAGATGGAGTGAAACAGTGTACTTTTTGCCCAAAGCTGGGTTTGGCAGCAATTCTGCTCCTTTCTGATACAACAGAACTGTTTGGATGCCCTCTACAACAAGAAAAAAAAATCCAAATACCACTGTACCACAAAGCATTCCTCCACACAACTTAGATCTAACAGATCTTATTCAGATGAGGTAAAAAGACCACAGAAACCTCCTTCAGCCCACTTAGCTGCGGATCAGGAAAACACGCTGCCTGTGGGGCCAGTAAGTCCCACCAGAACCAGAACTGCTGGCAATCACAGTGAAGACATACCAAATTGGCTTTATGAAAAGGCAGCCCGCAAAACTTAGAAGTCATTGCCATTCCTAAGGGTGCTTCCTGCAATGACATTCCCTAGTGCTTCTGATTCTGGCAGGGCTGATGTACTTAAACTGCTCTCATAAATTTCTGTCTTGGAACTTCAATTATTAAAAAACAGATGCAGAAATATTTAAGCTTGGAAGTTACAGGATTATTTGTTCTCCCATTATTCTGGAAAACCTAAAATAGTATGTAGAAGAGGAAACCGCAGTATACACCTGGCTTACATACACACACATGACATTAATGCCATCAAATAGAATAAATCTACCGATTTATAATACTCATAGCAGCATCCCCTCAAAACGCAATAAGCACCAAAGTGCAAAAGAAAGAACAATTCCTAGGTAATGAAAAGAAATTAGAAAGGAAGAGAGTAAACCTACAGTTTGCTGAACTCAAATTAGTCTGTATGCATGGACAACAGTATTTTTTTTGCTTCTTACTTGCTACTAGATGCTCTTCAGATCATTAACTATGTTGCTGGCTATAGTCCAGGGCAATTGCTTTTGAGTGGAATGGGTTAGGACATTGATTACAGCTCTGATTAGAGTTGGCTCTGAAAACCACTTTTAAGGTTCCCTTCAAGATTATACTAGTGGATGGAAGAAGACTGGTACAGGAACTTAAGACACCTCTGATCCAGACAAAGTGTATCTTCGATTCTGCCAGAATATAAAGCTTCTCTCAAGCTCTCCTGTACCAATCAGCTTCAAATTGCAGACCGACTTGAAGTGTGGCAAAGACACCAGTACATTAGAGCAGGTTTAACACTTAAAGTTGTTACCTTTTAGCATATGCTATACACCTTTTTTTGTACTCTCGAGGTGATCTTGTCTTTGACAGAGTTCTATGTTCATTTGCAGTTAACACCACTGTTTCAGATAACATTTCATTCATCAGTGAAAGTGCTTGTGATATTCTCACATTGTGATGTTCAATTAACAAGGCTCTGTGAAGAAAAAAGAATTACATATTACCTCATGCTGTCACTCATATAATTGCAGCTGGCTTGTGACTCTTGTCAAGTTATATGCTAATCAGAATAGAACACATTTTTGCACTTTCAGAGAAGATACACTGACTCTTCTAAGCTCATCAGCAAAAAGCTAAAACATTTATTAACAATGGGTTTGTCAGAATGAGTAAGTCAATGTTAGGGGAATAAAAAAAACAAAGAAAAAATCATATCCAGGAAGTGAAAAATAAACTCAAAGGATGAAATATGTTCTGTGTTTTCCTAAATCATAAAGGAAATATGGATTATTTATGCTTCTGATTGAAATGCCATTTATAGCTGAAGTTTCATAGATAGCTAACCTGGAATACTAATAAATAAATAAGAATACAACAAGTTACGTTTATAGAAACTTACTTGTGTTTTTCTTCTTTCATCTTCTGGAAGCATTTAATATCCTTAGAAGTAAGACTACAGTGCTGTGCAAGGAAGAATAATACTCATTAGCTTATCATGTATTTCACTCCAGTTTCTCACTCTCAGAATGTACACCTGTTTGACTTGACAGCTACTGTTTAAGACACTCTTCTGAATGAACAATATGAAAGCACATGGTCCTATCAGGAAATTCAGGTAAGACTGTCTCTATAACTTTTACACTGAATACACTGAAATACACTGACATACACTGAAAGCTTGCATAGCTTTCCATAGCTCATTAACACTAACATTCCTGAGGAGATGTCTTCACTGTCAAGCTCAGTTTCAAATGGCCTCAGCTTCAGTTTCCTAAAAAACAGTGACATTCCTAACAGTAAATAATTCAAAAAAAGGGTAAAGTTACACTTTGACCTGTGTTTGCTAGTGTATCATTTTATTTTTTTAATGCTTTCTTCTAAAAATAAATAAATAAATAGAAAACCCCACAAAACACCAAAAGCTGAGAATCCATCTAATGATTTCAGAAGAAAAGCTTATAACAAAAGCATCAAGTATATATGAGTTGGGAACAAAGGGGAGAGAGAGAAGCAGGACACATTTTTCCTGAATCACTTCTCTCTAAACATGTACAAAAGAGCAGCCAGGTTCAACTCTAAAAGACTGTTCAATACCAGGGAAATGCTGCATTTCATAGTTGAGATCTGTTACTCTTTCTAAAGTGAATACAATTATATTACTTAATAACAGGAAGCTTTCATGTGCTACATGTTTGTTGCTTGGGAGTTAAAAACAGTGTAGCTTCATCATGAAAGAATTTACAGCATACCCTTCATTCTGCTGATGATCAAAAAGTACAGGACGTATTTGCTGTTGCTACGTCTCATGTCCTGCACCCCTGAAGCTTCCCCTGACTCAGCAGTGTCTTTTCTGGTCCTGAAAGGTATCCAGGTGACAAATGCATATTTCAAGACTTAATACTGATTGGGAAATTATTTCTGAACTATATTTGTACTTCCACCCCCGCTCCTTGGGTTACTTCCAGCACAGTGTAGATTAGAAGAAATACATTAGGCCATAAACGTGGTTTTACTACTTAAACTTAAAACTACAATAATTCTGGGAGGGAAGGCATTGTTTGCTGAGCCTGCATTGAAACCAGTCTTTAATTCTGCTGACCCTCTGTAACTGCATACAGTTATGTCTGTATGAATGACAAGGATGGCTGCCCTCAGTATCCTGCTGCATTCGTAAAGGATGTTGGCATCTGGACTTCACCTTTTAAATTCATTGAAGGTTTTAGGGCGATGCAGATGAAACAAGATTTAAACACATCTTTACAACCTTTGTAGTTATCACTTCCTGACAAAATACAGCTTTTATCCATTATATGTTACAGCTTTATCCATTACAGTCAATGGACTATACTTCCTGAATCTAGAGCTGGGGGCGGGTTGTAATAGTCATCTGCAGTGAATTGTCATTACAGCAACCTGGTATATTTGCTTACTGATCACTTCTGACATGACTATAGATGGTTCCAATAAAACATACATTAAAATAGAAAAAAAAAAATCACCAACAAACTTTGAATTTCCAACCTGAACAATCAACACTTGTAAAATACAGAACAATTACTCTTCAAGATATCCATTATTCCTACCCCATTCTTTCTTGGACTGAATGGATTATGCTCTTTCTGTCTTTGTTCATCCAGTTTCTTCATATATTCTCTCATTCTTTCCTTTTGCTTTCTTTTCATCCACGCTTGTATCTCTTTCTTCTCCTTTTCAGTTTTTCGAGAATTTCCAGCAGCAGAATCATGAACCCTGAGAGCAGATGTAAATGGGAAATAATCTAGCTTATTCTCTAAACTGCAAACAATTGCAGCTACACATAATAAGAATACTGCAATTCCTTTACAATTTTAACTCAGCTGAAAGCATAAGTAATGAAAAATGGAGAAATTCTCTTCTGCAAAACTTCACAAAATCCTGCCACACAAGTAATTTCCAAGATGTTTCCTAAATTTTTTTTTATTTGTCAACTACATTCAGATAATAGGACCAAAGCTTTAAATGTGGACCATTTGTTATTTTCTTTATAGGATTAACGGGACAAAAAACCTGCAAGTCACTGTGCCTTGATCTTTCGTTTTAAGTGCATATAAGTATCTTAGAAGAAAAGATCAGTAAGACTGTCATCCTTTTTGTTCTCTTCTGTCAACCTATGAGCTCCTTCGCATGTCTATCTATTTAATGTAATTTTAAAAACACTAATTCAGAATATTAAAAACAGAAAAGCACAGACAGTAAGAAATGCTAACATAACTGCACCCTCAGAGTTCTTCAGAAATATTTACTAATTCATTTGCAATTGTCTTTAAAATTAGCAGCAGGGAAATACATGTTTTCTTTACTGCAAAACTGAAAGTACTGCCCCAAAAATTCAAGAGATTTTTCCAAGACAAGTATTTCAATTATAAATGTCTCATTTTTAAACTTCTCTCATTTTCAAGGCTGGCAGTTACTAATAATTCCAGAAACAAAACAAGGTATGATTGTAGAAAAACAAGCTATCTTTAGTATCTGTAGTTCAACTGAAAGCTTATGGATTGAAGCATTAAAGCCCTCAGGGAATTACAACTTCGACACATCTGAATGTGATTTACTTTATGGCAATGGGAAGTGTCATTACCAGGAATGTCCACAGTCATGTATGAAAATAAGTAGGTGAAACTGAGTTGTATTCAGGTCTTTGGTCAGGTTTGATTAAATACAACCTGAACACATTCCTGAAATTTTTAGTGATTTTGAAAATATTTATATACTTGCACAAAACAGCTAGCAACATTTAAATGTTGATGTAGTTATTACAAGTGTGTTTGCAGTTCCCAAAGGATCGCAAGGACATATTGATCTGTGCAGAGATTAAAATTTGAAGCTCTTGAGCTCCTTTTACAATCTGAATAAATCTTAGAACATGTAAACCAAAGCACTACATTCTACTCAAATCAGTCACCAGAACATCCTGAAATAGGTATCTTAAACCGGTGTGAACTGTTGCACTAATGCAACAGACTGTTTGGCATCCTAAACAGCTGTATTTTTGTCTTGTAAGCAACTGATATCACAAACAGCAGTAGGAAACAGCTGTAATTTCACCCTATCTCAGGAAAGAACACAGCTGATTTTGTAACTGATAGGAAGGTGTAGAAGCCTCCAGCAGGGAGGGGAGTGTGACAAGCTGGAGACAGGGGCCACAAGGTTCTGAAGCTGCTTTGCCACTAACAGGAAATTTCTATTTTATCTTTTAGAAGGCTCCAATCACCTTGGCTGAACTGAATTTCCTGTATATATAGAGCCGTGATCTAGCCTATACCTGATAAAAAATGAACGAGCAAGCAGGAAGGAAAGAATTTCAAAACCAAAATAATAAAAACGTAATTAGAATATCTGACAATAACAGCTGTAAAATAGTGGCTATTAAACAGTTTTAATACTAGTCTAATTAACATCAAGTTAAATTACATGCTTGTTTCCATTGTTTACAGGGTGTGAACTATGAGAAGAATAAACAGGGTTAAAAGTATTTAACTAACATGTAAGAAAAAGCAGCCATGGTTTACCTGGAGATTTTCTCAGCTTGCTGTTTTGTAAAGCCCAACTCCAATGGAGAGACATCACCTTTTACTACAAGATCAGTAATGATATCAGTAACACCACTCAGACCAGTAATTTGTAGGGGATCTTCTAAAGGGCTTAAAGTCAGGAGAAAAAACTGTTACAAATTTAAAGTAGAATATGCCTGTAAGAATAACAAGCTAAAATCTTTCCTTTTATGCTTAACAGGAGAATATTCATGTTGTTTAAAGAGAAGCCTTTGGCCTGAATATTCTTTCCCATACATCTCACTATGCTAATGCACAGAAGCAAAACCTGGGTATGTATGTAGATGCATTGTCATAAAAAAGTTACCAGCCATCACCTCAGCTTTGCTGTCATCCTGTACACTTCAACCAACAATTAGCCCTACAAGCGTGAATGAGACAGAATGAGTGAGATTTGACTAACATCAGGAGTACTGCACCAAAAGGGGCTTTAAGTAAACCATCCAGAAACATGGCCCCATCCAGAGCTGAAATGCCTGACTTCCACTGTGGGGTGTGAACACGGCTGGCCCAGAGGAGCCTGAGCCTAGCATGCCAGAAGACCAGGAGCATCCACAGGGTGCTTCAGTCTGTTGCTTTACCCTGTTCATATGGTAACACTTCCAAAACTTTCTGGTGATAGCTGGCCACAGTAAATGACTATTAGCAGCCATTACATATCCTTGTTCAAAAACTAGTGCTTTGCACATAGAAGAAATAACATATGCACATGGACAATAGCAGCATCTATATTAACAGCTCTGTTACTTGTAACTAGAAAGCGACTTTGGATGCTAATGCAGCATTTGCATGAAGTAAATTTAATAGGCATTACAGAAGTCAGAGTAAATGCCTGAAATTAATTAATAAAAAGGCTTCCATTCTGTTTGAAAATGAATGCCTAGGCTTTTACATGAGTGATAGTTCCACCTTGACAGTCCAGTTTTTGGTAGGAGTCTAAAGTAAACAAAGTTTCAACAAAGCCAGTCTCAAAATACATACCTATCACATGGATCTTTGCCTGAAACAGAAACAGCCTTTGTTATTAAAAGTTTTGCACTTACAGACAAATTAGTAACACAAGTTAAGCATCTCACAGGATAAAATATAGAAATGTATCAACCTGAATACGCGAACATTAAAAACAGATTAATATTGAACATATGATTAATGACCCAAGAGCATGTCATCAACTGCTAGGTTAATACACAGTCTTCAGAGAACATTAACAGCTCCCTGACTGACATGGCTAGTTTTGTTAGGAAGATCACTCTTGTTAAGTCTTCTGCCACAATCAAACTAAGTTTATCAGTTCCAAGTGATTGGAAATCATATGCTCCAATTAGCTATATCATGTTCTATGGCAAATTAACAATTGCCATTTACTTGAACAAGCCAGACTGCAAACTCCTGGAATTCAGGAAGCACAGCTGAAGAGCAGTATGGATGTCTTAGAAAGAAGAGCACTATTATCCTTCCTAACCCAAATTCCACTCTCAAAAAATTATACTTGCAACTCAGTATCACCTACAGTATTTTAGCTTGCAAGTAACAAGTTTATACTTCAAGAGAAAACTAAGTGTATTATTGTTTACAAAACTCATCTGTGTGTGCCATTTGAGATTCACTTCTGCTGTATGCAGATACAAGAGTCATGTTTTAACACCTTTTAAGATAGACTGCTGCAAATGTAAGTGGAAAATGTATGTTCACCTGTACAAAGTACATATCATTTAGAACTTACATGTAAGCAATGCAGGCAAAAGACACAGTATTTTTAAACACAGGCAATAGGTTGCTTGCATAGTGATTTTTCTTTCTCGATTATGCTACTGCAGTCTTCAGAATCAAAAAAATCAATTTACTGTCAGCTTGCAAAATGAGATGAGACCTCAAAAAATAATGCTTTAGTACACAACCAGCAGTTACTGTATAATGATATAAAACAATTTATTTGCTGATGTGGGTTGGATTTAGTTGAGATTTCACCTCTCTAGACATAGCAGGAAGACAGAATGGTGACAAGAGATGATAAAGACAGCTTTGTGAGGAAGCCATGAGTGTTTTACGGCACAATGCCTGTTTATATTCAGGTAGACTTAAGAAATAATTACATATCAGCACAGTGATGGGTTTCCAAAATAGATCCAAAGTTATTTTCCTTCAGTGATGGTGAATTTGAGTGCAAGTATAATTCATGGCTGAACTCTTTTAAAAGCTCAGTGATACTGGCCTGTCATGGAACATATGAACACATTATCAATATACATCCATGAAGCCATTCTAAAAGACTGACAACTGACTTTTATGAGCTCACTGGCATTGCATATAACAGCTATGGCAAAGTATTACATTGGGAAGAAAAGCCTTACTTATTTTTAAAAGGAGAAAAGGCAAAAATAAACACTGAAGATTATACCAGAAGATGACTTTGGACTACTGTGAAATCTAGAAGCAGAAGCTGCAGAAGCAGGGGAGTGCGCTTCCAATGCAGGATAACTGGGTACAGAATATTGTAGGTTTAAGCCGTCCTTGTCATGACCTGTAACATGACCTGCAAAAATCATGCCTCTCAAATAATGTTTAGATTTTGTCAAAAAGGAAAAAAAAAATAAACAAAAAGAATAAAAAAACCCAAACCAAACTGTAATTCCTGCAAACCAATGGAAGAAAAAAAACAAACCCCAAAAACCGAACAAAAAAACCCCAAACCAAAAACCTCAAACAACAAAACCCCACCACAATGCATAAACTATTACTCACATTTGTTAGTGGCATAATTAGTTTATCTTAACAACCTGAATCAAGATCACTTGTGCTTCACTACGACAAGGCATTACCAGAGCCGTGATGCATGCACCAGTTCCATACATGGAAACAAAAAGACTAAAATTTAAGTTGCTCTGTGTGAGGCTCATAATATATCTTAAATAGTCCTATGTATAAATCATAGCCATGAGTCAGTTCTACCACTTGGCTTTGTATTAACTTCGTAAGTAGATTAGACTATGTTTTGGCATGAATGTAAAATGGACCTCACATAGGTACCCCTAGTATGCTCCTCCTTGGCACAGTACAGGAGCTATAAGAAAATAGGTACTATGTAGACAATTGTTACACAAACAATAAACTATTCAATACGCCAACTCCAGGAAACACCTCAGCTTCTGTAAGCTTTCATGAAAATCAGCAGATTTTACAACTAAATAGCCACTGAAGATTCATGAAGAAAGTTTCTTTATATACAAAATGAAAACTGACAACTTTCATAGCCTTTAATATCGACAAGCAAAGCACTTATAAGCACCATGATTTGATTTTATGATACAATAGAAATATGTACTTATGTTTAAAACCCTTTAACCAAGTGCCAAATTATGGTTTTGGAAAACAAAGTACACAGATATTTTCAATTTTCATATTCTCTACCTTTGATTTTACTTCTTTCTGTCAAATTTCTGATTTTTCGTGCATATTTCAATGATGCCTTTTGGGACTGCATTAAACTTAAGTGGTAATTAAAAGTTAATCAACTTTAATATTCAATTGCAAGTTTACTATCCTTCTGTTAACTGAACACATACCATCTTTGTTGATTCTAGCATCTTCAGAGAATGAAGGATGAGCACCAAGGTCTGAATTGGCAGCCATTTCAAAATCTTCTATCATCTTCACTAGCTATAAATGAAACCCAAAAACTAAGTAATGATACTTTTTTCATGGTGTTTCTGGGACTTACACCTCAGACATTCATGCAAAGTTTGCTTTTAACACATTTTTTTTTCCTCCGAATCTAATACATAATTTAATGGAGTATCCTATTTCGGTTTGAAACAAATAAAATTATTCAGGAATCAAAGCAGCTCAAGTAGGTTCACTTCAACTGAAGATCTTAACCTGGATCCTTAATCCTTCTCTTCACCAGCCTGAACAACCCCAGCGCTTTCAGCCTCTCTTCATACGAGGGGTGCTTCAGCCCTCTGATCATATTCTTGGCCCTCCTCTGGACTTGCTCGAGCAGCAAATGAATCTCTCTTGTTTTGGGGGCCCCAGAGCTGAATGTAGTACAGCAGGTGGGGCCTCATTTTATAAAATAAACAGGAACAGGTTCCAGAAACAGTTATATATACTGCAGAGGCACAACTGCAGAAATCTTTGCCAAAAAGATCTACTGCTCAGATTGAACTTTTCTGCTATTCCATTGTACCAGTTGCAGAGAAACTAAGTATATTCTACCCATTCACTGAGATAATCACAATCGTGGACAGCATTTGGTCCATTGTATGTAACCATATCAGCCAGCAGATACAGCAGAACAGGTGAAAGAACTGTGTATTACTTTTTATTTCTCCCAACACATACTAATCAGATGTAAACATACATAATTGCAAGATGTAAATTTTGCCTGTAGCTGAAAGAAGTAACAAAATAAATTGTTTCAGACACAAGAGTTAGCAGTCAGAACTCACCTGTTTGGTATTTCTGAAGTCCTCCTCCATATTTTCTGTAATGTTCTGTAATCTCTGTAATTGCATATCCATTTCCTGCTGCTTTGTGGAAAAGTATTCTTTACCAATTACTTTGGATGGAAGCCCTGAAGAGGGAGCTCTGTCATGTAGTATGTTCCAGGTTACACTATCTATCGCAGAATCTGGCTTATCTTCCTTTTGCACTTGGCATGATAAATTTTTTAGATGATTGTCTTGGAAAAAAAAATAAAAAAAAAATGAATGCACCGACATCTTTGAATGTTGGTTCAAAAACTGCACCAAATTAACTTCACTGTTCGTGGAAACCTGCAAACATTTAAGTGATCAGGCATAGCTGTGTTACACCTAATAGCATGTTTTAGGAAGCAGGAGTCATCATAAAACAATTTAAATGTCTAAATGCTTTTATGTATAAGGCTAATAAAGCAGAAGTTGAGTTGGAGAAAGGTTACAGGCTTTCTGTGGGAGACAACAGTATTACAATGAATTTTTCTGATTTAAAAATTAAATGGTTTACCTTTCTTCTGAAGCACCTGGGGTGGAACTGCATTAGTAACAGATGCTGTCATGTGATTAAGGTTTTCAGTAGATGGAATTTCAAGCTTATCATTTTGCTGTGCAGTAGCTGTCTCTTCTGCAGACTCAGGTATCACAGGCATATTGTTAAGTATATCACTGTCTTCAATATCAATCACACTGATATATTCATGTTCAGTCTAAAAAAGAAAAAGTTTACGAAGAATTATGTGGTATGTGTCTTGCATGTATTAACCATCTCCTGAGTTTACTTCTTACCAGATTGAACTGAAAAGCTTTTTGTTTTGGAGACAAAAATATTACAGTCTTCCTTATAGTATTACACACCTGACTCATCCAGATGAGCCTCAATTCATGAGGTAAAACAAACAGTACACTTAAAATTTGTTTCAATTATTATGTATATTGGACCACTAACCGAATCAGGTGCATCTGACAGAAAGGATGGCAAAGGTGTCTCATTCACTTTAGTGGAGAATCCCTGGTTCAAATACACGTCTTGTGCTGGTATCTCAGGGACAATAGACATTTCTATGAGAAAAAAATAAGTCAGTGTTATATTTAGAGTAAAAGCCACAAAATTTCAGACAAACTATCTGAAACAGGTCTGCATTCTAAATGGTAATAAAAGCTTGGTAAGTTTTTCTTTTAAAAAACAGACAGTGTAGCTTAATAGGTTTACTTAATACTCACTTCTAACAATAGATTAGTAAATTATTTGGTGATAAATTAGCAGAAAAATACTCAAAAGATTAAAACCAGAGCAACACACTGCAGTCTAAATTGCTATTCACTTCCAGTTCTCTCCTGAATATACTAAAAAAGTGCATTTTTATTTGATCCAAATAAACGATAGTACTTGGCAACAAAGATCTCCAATAAGCTATCTGAAGTCATGTGATGCAGTAAAATATTCTTCCAAATGGAACAACACTTGAATTTTAAAAGAAAGGAAAAGTTAATATGCTCACTTGGTAGTACAGGAAAAATACTTAGCTACTGAATTATACGTAGTACAATTTATCAAAGATTGATAAAACGGGGGAGAAAACCAAAACCAAAATAAATATTTCTTATCTCAAAATCAAACTTACCTTCTATTTTTTGTTCTACAAATTGACCCAAAAGATGACTGGTTGGGAATAAAATCCTGTTTGAGACTGGAACATTGTTACCTGGCATATAGCTATTACACAACTTACCATATGCATGGAACAACTGTTTAATTAGCTGAGCTACTACAGCTCAATTTCATGTGGAGCAGTGATCTGTCTCAATATCCCACTTATCAAGCCACTTGGACTACATAACACCAACTCCCCAAGATAAGCCAGCACTAAAACCAAGCTAAAATCCACAAATGTAATTCCTCATAAAGGAAAACAAAAGCACAGTTATAGTGCACCATGAAAAATTCCAGCCAAACTTTTCATAGTCTGTATTATAGTTATTTCACAGTTGGTTTTCAGAAGTAGATAAATTATCATATTCTTATCTATATCCTGCATTAAGCTATCTCATTATCAAAAACCACATTGAAATAGCAGTATTTTTGCATAATTCCACAAAACTAAATGAAGTAGAGAAAGACTGAAGCCACACCTGACACAGGAAGAGACATGACTGACTCGTTTTGAAATTCGGAAATTTCATTTCTAGTACTGACTCCAACATCCTGATATGATTTGAGCTCTGGATAAGGAAAAAAAAAAATAGAAAAAGCAGGAATTTAGGGAAAGTAAAGACATAGATGGCATTATCTGAATGGACATTTCTAATTTCCCAGCTCACAACCAAAGTTGGGGGAAAGAGGCAGGCGAATAATTTCAGTGACATGCTGTCTGAAATGCAGAGATCAAGTCCACCTAAGACACAACGAGTTTTCAGAAAAAGTCAGAGCAGAACCGACTTAGAGAAAGCATGTGGAGACTCTTAAACAACTGCATCAGTAATGTATTTATTTATCATAATTTTAAAGTAAGATTGTGTGATTTATTCATCAGTATCTTCTGGTTTAATACTTTTTGAAACAAAAAGTTAGGAGCATGTAAAACCGTCTTTCCCTTTAAAAACTTCATTTTGGAAACTGACGAAATACTTCAAATGACAAGAAGCTATACCAGAAATAGTTGGTTGCTGTAGGCCACACAGGTAGAACTTACCTAGGTGAGTACTTGTACTTGCATCTTGAGTTTCTGCTGGTTTTTTTCCTGTAGAAGCCACATAATGCAGATTCGCTGAAACAGTAATTGCTTCCCCCTTTGTGTCTAAAATGTGATAATACACAATAAGCATCTACAGATAATGCAAGTACTATAAATCTATAAAACCAGTGATATTGACTCAACACTAAGGGCTCCAACGGATTTTTCTTTGCATTTCTGACAGGTAATTTTAACCTTTCCCTAAACATATTTCATGAATGATTTTAAGAAAAGTCTGTACTACCTGCCTTGTCTGAATATCCAGCTGTAATAAAACCTACAATGTTACACTGAATTAATATCAAGGCTTAGAATGAATGCGTGATTTTTAAAGTAGATATTTTAGTATGTTGCACAATAACAATTTGGTTCATATTTTAAAAAGGGAGAAATATTTGACATTAATACCTTTCCTTCTTTATTGATGTTTCTATAGAGATTTGCCAGCCAGTATTTCTTCTAATGCCAGATTTCAGAGAATGGCTTGCATTTTGTCCTCTGATAGGACTAAATATTGTGCTGAATTAACGTACTAAAAAGAAGCAAATCTTTGTATAGGCACGGTTTTAATTTTGCAAGCTAGAAATATTGTAAACATTCAGTTTCTTTCAAAACAGCCTTATATTTTCTGTAAGTATACAAAATTATAATGAAATAGATATATTTCGAAACCAAATTATCTAGAATTTAAAATCATTACAGCATTCTTCTGATAAACCACATTAACATAAATCACATGAACATAAGTCACAGTGAACCATAGTTACTGAAATTCACTCAGCATACTGTTATTATTTTGTGAAGTCTGTTGTTTATAAACATAAATGCAAGATTATCACTGATTTTTAAAAGAACCTAACATACTTCTATAATGCTCATGAGAATTTTTCTGAACTCACAGATAATTGATAGAAGATCTTAAATTTGCATGAAGCTCTCTCCACACCAATAACCCAAAAACTGACTATCCCCCCAAAAAACTGAGTATTTGTTATACATCCTGAAGGGTTTTGCTAATGCTCTGGGAAAAGATCTCATAAGCTATCACACTGTATTGCTCACCAACTGCACAACTTGAGTTTTTAACACCCTGATGACTGTAGAGTGTTCCTTGACTTAGTTTATTTAAGCACACAAAGCATTAAGAAGAATTGTACTTGCCCGTTGAAATGAAAAAAGCATCTTGAAGGTAAGAGGCAGATTTTGCTTCTTGATCCTAATATAATAAGAAAAAGAATTATCTTAAAAAATAGTTCCAATGCCAATTAAAGGCTGTCTTGATGCTCTTAACTTTCCAATATACCCTGTTTGAGTAAAGACTGGGGGCGGATCACTATAATGTACTTTTCTTAACCCTTTTTTTAATACTTCTGATCCATTTCAATTTAGTGGAATTACTGATTATGTAATATTCTTCCCTATATGTACCTAGGGGTCATCTGCAGTAACAAATTTCTCCACTGTACTATAATTAACATCTCCCACGCCTGCTGAGGCTGTGAGAAATAGAGCCTGATGCTCCTGAGTACTGATCTAGGTTTTAATCTGGTAGTGTTCCAGCTTGAAATCTGACACTTGCAAGGTTAACCCCCAAATACGTGAAAAGATATCAGAAAACCCTAGCAAACAGTAGAAGTCCATAAATCAAAACTCAGCCTGATGAAGATCTTCTCAGTTTCTTGGTTGAGAGAAAACTGAGACCTCATGCTCCCCATACTCACTCTTGTACTGTCACAATTTAGCATCATGTGAAAACAGTAATGCCTGCGTCATCTGCTCTAGCATTACTAGGCTAACTATTTATTTATTTAAGCAATTAGTGTTTCTGTATATATTCATTTTAAATGTACATACACCCAAATATCCTACCAAAATAGACATGTTCATGTCCCAGGCAAAACAAAAGCAACTTGGTATACTTTATAAAAACAAATCTCTTCTTTACAGGAAATGCAAGACATACAGTGTTTCTAGGTAGAGCCTGAAGGAGATTTACACAATTGTTTTGGTTTACAGTTTCCTGCTTTTTTTTTTCTATTTAATACTTGAATGGAATTTTTTTTTTATTTTAAGATAAAAAAAATATTTTTTTTTATTTTAAGAACATTAAAAATTTTTTTTACATTTTTCTATACCTCAGTCCCTGATTCAACAGCCATCACTGAATCACTGATACTGATGATAGAGTCATCAGGGCGGAAGGACACACTTTCTTTTTTCTTTTCCTCCTTCTCTTTCTTTTGTATCTTATCACGCCTCTTTTGTCTGTCAACATATTAAATACAAACAAAAAGAACAGCACTGAAATAATAAAAGTACCTATCATTTTCTAAGAAATATTACTGTTAAGAAATATATAATTAAATAAAGATGGAAAAGACAAACATAGCCAACTCAGAAACAGAGCCTATATCTTGATTTATACTGAAAGAGGATAACCCTTGTCAAAAATTACTGCAGTGATGATACAGTGCAGATAATAGCTTGTTAAGATTCACTGGGTAAGCAGCAAAGCACTTCATAAACAGTATATAGCAAACACCCACAAACCACAGGTACCAGCATATAAATCATTTCCCCTTGAAACTTCTTCCTATCAGACTGGTAGCAGCAACAGCCCCTTCATACCCTAATGCTAAATTTCTCCTGCTGAGTCTTTATTAATACTTACTATTTTATTCTCCCCTACTTTATTTGAAGCTTCTGTAAAATCTCCCACAGATTTCAAAGCTAGAACATATAGGTTACCAGTAAGTCTGCCAAAATAAAGAACCACTTTAAAAGCTGGCTTGCCTTTTTCTACTATTCTGCATTCTTAGTTCAAATGGTTCAACATCAGTTTTTAGTAACTGGATAGGTTCACTTAGGTCTTGTCCAAAGGAAGTACTGGGCACAGTATCATGCTGATGGCATTGCTCAAATGCAATGAGATCTTGAACTGGAATGAGTTTTGGTTCCTGAAAGTATTCAGAGAGAGAAAAAAACAAAATGAAACAATGATACAGGAAACAAACAGGAATCTCAGTCAGATCAAATGAAAATTTTGGATCCTGGTTAAACAAACATCACTCCCATAGCTGTTTTAGAAAGTAAAAATGTAACATGAACAGCATCAGACCAGAATCTCAATGAATGTGTATGTGTGTAAACTGTATTATGAAAGTAAGCAAAAAAAACGGTTGGACTAGATGACCTCCAAAGGTCCCTTTCAACCCAAACTATTCTATGACTCTGTATGAACTTCCTTCACAGAACACATTTCAGTAATATTTGCATTTCTAATGTATGTAGTTGAGGATGATGGCAGGAACCATGCAATGCCGACAAGGACTGAAGGAGCACCTTTCAAGGAAAATTATTTCCACTCCTTTCAACTGGAATGCATATGTCTATTAGAACATCTCTCAAAACATCAAATTCTGAATCCAAAGGTAAGGTTTTCTTACTAAGCCTTTTAGCATTCCATTTCTGCCCTTAAAAATAAGAGAATTCCTTACTGCATTCTTTGTATTTCTGGAAATAATTCTACCTACATTTCTGCAACAGCAGAACTGGGTTTTGGCATATAAGTATTATGCAGTTTTTTAGATAGAAAATTCCTATATTCATTACTAATTTAGGTGACTGTTGATGAATGACGGAATGTGGAATCAATCTAACATCACTAAAAACATTTCCAAGTTTGCACCATGCCTAATATTGACATGCCAATAAGCAGGCACCTTAGTTACAGATCCCTTCTGGCAGCTGTGTCAAATGCTTCTAAATTCCATAGTCTGGAAACATTAACTTATTTTTGATAAGTAACCACAAAACTATAAACCCCCTACAGTTTAGAAAAACATATTATTAAATCCAGTACCTTCTTTTTTTGAGGAAAATTAGCATGGAGTAGTGATATTCCTGTGTGCTGTAGTGTTTCTCTGCAGTCAGTCTGCTTCGTTGCAAGTTTAAGAGGTAATAAAGTAGTAGGGACTGGCTGCCTTACAACTGGTGGAACTCTAGGTACTGGGTCAAGTTGCAAGCGCAGCAGTGGAATACCAGCCAGGTTCTGAGTGATCAGTGCTTTGCCCATATTTACATTTGCAGAAAATTGCTGCTGAGGTGAAACTTCTTGCTGTCCTTCAAACTGATCTAGATTCAGATGTTTGGGAGGTGCCTTACACACTGCTTCTGCCCATCTTTTCTCTTTCCCATGCATCTGCCTTGGGATCTCAGGGTCATATCTACACATATTAAAATCTTCTCTTGCCTCACTCCTTCTTGGTGTGATTGCTGACTGATGATTCCATAAGGAATCTGATGAACTCCAAGCCACTTGTGGCACTGGTGGTGGTCTGGCAAAAGCCGGTGACATTTCAATTGGATGTAAAAATGCTGGTTTGCAATGATAACCTGATTCAAGCTTAAGCAAAGGAAATCCATTTGAGTGATGCAGGTTTTTTTCAGCAGGGAAAAACTTTGGTCTTTTCTGGATGTCTGTGGAAGGAGCTAGGAGATGAAGTGGTTTAGTAGGTGCTGAAGAATGAAAACCTTGAAATGGTGGCATAAATCCCGTTTCTTTGCTGTGATTTTCCAACAGGCCTGAAGAAACATTTGCATCCAGATGATTCTAAATCAGGAAAGTGAACAAAACAGCATTTACAAGTACCTTGATAGAGCAACCATGCACTAAATATGCACAATAATTTTATGCACCTTTTTGGTCTATAGCAATTACTATGAAAATATTTCATAATTTAGCAGGACAGACAAGATGTCAGACACACAAAACAGTCTTCATAAACAACACTTTGATATACCTACTTTTATATAGCCGTTGTTGCTTTCATCACTTGAACTATTCTTTAGTTGAAAATCAGAGCTCTTTTGACCAGGTTTTCCTTTATCTTCTTGAGCAGGCACTTGTGTTTTCATAGAGCCATTGCTTTCTGCAGTGTGTGCAGGCTGGCCTCCTTCCAGGTGAACAGATTGATGCTGTTGCAAAATTTGTTGCACATTTGGCAGGCTGGCAAAGGATGACTGTACTATTTGCATTAAACTCAAGAAGTTGATTTGCTGTAGCTGGATAAACACACACAAAGTTAACACTGTAAATAACAGGAATCTTAGCAAAAATTCTGTCTAGGCTGTTATGACTGTTCATCATTCTGTTAGTACAGGTAACAAAATAAGAAACATCCTGAAGTTTTAACAATGATTCACTTGTATGATTGTTTATTGTACTGGACTTTCTTTAAAGACACATTAAATACCTGCTAAAGTAAGACAAATTCCTTCATCTTTCTGCGAAGTTTGAGTAAGCTCAAGGTCACATAAAACTGTCTCAAGGTACTAAAAAAAACCTTAAGTCCTAGTATAGCTGCAAAGTTATCACACCTTCAGAATTTTCCTAATTAAAGCACACTGAGTTCTGTGAAATAAAACACACTCAAATTTTTATTATTATATTACTCATTTTCTTGAATCAAAAGTAGCAGTTAAGCCTAAAATAAGTTCACAGTAGTTTATGTGGAACTCGTAACTTCTGAGGAACTACGCACAGAATACCTTTAAGCCAGTCATTATCTCTGATGCTTTAAGTAATACAGTTTGTGTACTGTGAAAACTATTTTCAGTAACAAGATTCTCCCACCTGAACTAACTTAAACATTTCATCGTGGAGCGTCTGCCTGACAGTTCCTGATGTGTTTAGTTTATCTTCTGTAGAGACTTCTTCCTTGACTTCTTGCTTCTTTGCACAAATGGAAGCAGCAGAGGCAACACTTGACATAGTTGACACAAGAGTCTGAGAAAGCTGATCATCATTTAAAGAAGTATCTGTATTACTTAAGAAGGAAAAGAACAAACCGATGAAAAACGTTCACAGGCAGAACACCTATATGAGGTTGCTTTAAATCGACCAGGAAAATTTTAAGGATACCTTAATTTTTCTAAAGCATAATTAATCTCTAGGAACAATTTAGTAATTAACACTGCGCAATCTTGACTGGACAGTATGTATGACATCTTTTTCCTAATACTTCCTAATATACTGAAAAACAACAGTAAAGATGTAAGTTCTACTCAATATTTTAGTCACGAGGATATCTGAAATGTTATCTTCACTAGATATACAGGCAGAAAACAACGATATGACAGAAAGAGGGCAGGTTAGTCAAAAAAAACAGCTGATGGAAAACAGAGAAGGGCACTATTAACTGAAATAAGAGAAGCAGCACATTAACTTTTACTTACATAATTGAATGTGCCTTTATATATTTGGAACTGAAAATCAGTAACAAAATTTAAGATCAGAAAACAACTGAAATAACTTGTACCAGATGATACAATATATTGAATTTTCTCACAGAGATAATTAGATATTTTAGTAGGCAAAGACTATGAAGTAATTAAGTCCTTAAGTGAAGACAAGATTGTTATAATTTCCATTAAGTTACAAAGAAACTGAATGACTTTACCTATATCAACAGAAATTGACCCGAAAACCATTTCTCTATTTAAGAAAAATGCTAGCATTGCTATGCTACAGGCAGCTTTTGGAGTATTTTTAGCAACTGAACAGGATGGCTTCCAATTACGTGAAGAAACGTAAGTATAAAGCAGTGGCTAATGTGTAATACTGAAAAGGTTTTGGGTATGTAATATGCGTGAACAGGCACAGGAAGTCTCCTGGAAGACAGTTAGAATGTGTAAACATGGCCCCAAAGCCTAAAACTTTGAGGATTTTACTTTTTTTTTCAAGCTGACATGAAAACCTTATGAAGGAAATGAGATTAGAGACATGTAAATGGAATCCAAAGTGATCTGTAGTTCAGATATTCCTCTAAATGGAAAGAGCTCATAGAAGACCATTCTAGAAGTGAAAGTCTGAGATTAACTCCCGATTCCTTTTCCCAATTCCAACATTCTCTGTTTCAGAAATATAATACATATTTATGTGTATCTAGCAGTTACTGTAGGACATATATATCTTAATAATTTAATTAAAATATGAATAGGTCTAGTATGCTACTGTTTAGGTATTTTACACAACAATGTACCTTCGACACATAAAATGACTCTGTCTGGAACTAGGAAAAAAAAGTATTCTCTCAAAATCTGGTAGTTCTGAGTTAACCTGTTTGATTCATGTTTTAGTCTGCACAAGAACTAAGAGTATATTATCCTCAATGATTACAGTACAAAAATGTTTCAGCAAATACTACTTAATACTACAGCTTGAAGGTACAATATACTATATCTGCAAATACTTTGTAATCAAACCTATGTACCATGTTACTTCAGCCTGAAAATTTAATAGGGACAGTCCATTTCTTATTATATAAAATATTACAGGTTTATCTTACCTGGGAACTTCTGCATCTTCTTCTAAAGAGAACAAGCGAGAAATGGTGCCGGTGACAACCTCAGTCATGCTACGAAGAAAGAAAAAATGAGTACTGTAAATACTATAATAATTTGTTATGCTGTTTATTTTCATTTTATATACATTTATATATATATGGGCATGTGTATATATATATAAAACCTCCCAAAAAATAATTTGTATAAGATAGCATACCAGAGAGCTATATCAGAACTACACTGACCTGCATTGCTTCAACTACCATGTTATACTGCAATTTGACCTGGCAAATATTGACATCTGTGCCTTATCTCCCTAGCAATAAGAAACCAACTCAAACAAAAGCACTGAAAAGGTTCCGTCCATTCAACACAGACATGAGGGGAAAAAAGAAGTTGATCTAAGTTGACAGAAGAAGAGAAAAATCCAATTTAAGCAATGTTGTTAATATCATTACAACCTGCATTCCTAAAAAAGAAAAGCCAATATTGTAAGAAATCCTTGGGTATCATATGTGCAGTTATTTTTGTTTCTCTCAAAATAAAAGATACACCACTTTAAAACAGTACAGGATGATAAGTCCTTCCATTTAAAATTTTTTCATAAACATTATGTATACTCAGGAATTTTTATTTATGTGCCATCACAATTATTCAGATTTTCCAAACATTAAAACACTCAGGCACTGTATATCAGAGGAAAAGTTTTCACTACTACAAATTTAGTGGAATCAAGAAGAAAGCTAAGTGAAATGGTAAAAATAGGTTGATACTTTTCTGTCATGAAAACAAATGAAAAGATTTCTAAAGACCAAGATTCTGTATGGTAAAAATAATGAACTCCGTGTTTACAGAATACAGAGTTTCTTCCCTTGAAAAAATTCAGAGAAATCAGGTGAACAGTATTGTATTCAAAAGATGATCTGCCTAACAGTAGTTTTGTTAAAGTTAAAAGAGAAACTGAAAAAAAAAAAAAAAAGTCTCTCACGCATTCTCTTCAGCCTTGCCTTCTGTTGCTTTTGCCACATTCTGATGTTCCTGGGGATTATCCACATCTGAAAAGGAAATCTGCTGGAATATAAAAACATGCATATGGACTTGTAAATTTTTGTATCGACCTTCTGCTTCAGTGAAGTATTACTAGCCTAAGGCAGACATACTTTTGATTGATCAGCTACTCAAAAAAATATGACAGAAGAATAACCAAAATTACATACTTGTCAGAGCACAGCTATGGATCAGAAATAAAGAGACAGCCTAATGATCCATCTGAGAATCTAAGTCATTATTATGATTTTTCTTTTTGAAATTCAGATCCATAAAGTATCCTGGAAAAACACACTGCTAATCTCACACCCCTTAGGTAAAGAAGAAAATGCAGAAAACCCAAATTATTTTTTTTATTTACCTGATTTTTTTATATGTGTGCACATACATAATCTTATATATTTATTTGTGGTGTTATACACTATATTGATTCAATGTAATTTACATGTAATTGTACATACTGTGTATAAGGCATATAGTAGTTTTACAAACAATGAATTTGTTTTCAAAAGGGCTCACAGCAGACCTCACTTTACTGCTATTTAATTACTTGTGACTTTTATCATTGATTGAAGCAAGGAGAAAAAGAACCAATCCTACATGCTTTAACACCTCAATTTCTTACTTGTGTTGAGGAATTCAGGGTATTTTGAAAAGAGAATTCATAATAATCTGATACTCCATGCAAGAGACAGTAACTTGCCTTTCCTCTTTGATGTTCTATAGGTCTGATTTTGACAGAGCTATTGGAGCTCTTTGGAGTTTCATATGGCTCCTCAAAGAACGCTACAAAATAAACACGATTACTCTAAGTCAGAAAACTACGTGACAATACAGCACTGTTACATGATTTCCATCAACTGATCAAATGAGCCTACATTTCCCTTCCCACAAAGAGAAAGAGATTAAGCAATGTCTCAGAAAATTTGAAACTTTTGCTCTAAATGGTGATGATAAAGACACCTGAAGGAAAAAAAAAAGCTTATTTTCACAGTAGGAATATGATAAACATCCTACGCATACTCAGCTCTTAAAATTTTCAAATCCTATTTTACATAGTTGCATTAGTACTTTTGAATGAAAAGGAATGAAAGAATGAAATACATTAATATATATTGTCCTATCTCTACAGAAAACACATGTTACAGTGTAAAACATCAGTCTTGAGAAAGCAGTTGTATAAAATTTAGTTATAAAATCTATATAATCATAATTTCAACAGAACAATAAAAACTTTTTCAATTTTTGATTAAATAAACAAAGGGATATATATTCCTATTCAGGCAAAACTCCTACTGTCTTAAATGTCAGAGCATAGTAAAATGATCTATCATAAAAACAAACCTATATCTGATGTTATATCTATCTTCTGAACAAATGGTCCCACTTTATTATGATCTTCAGTGACATGAGGTACAGAATAATTCCCATGCGTAAGTTCCTTCTTATTAAAATATTTTGACTTTGCAGATACCCTGGTAATTTGAATTACAAAAGATAATTAAGAATAGAAATAATGTAAGTATCTTAGTTGTTCGTCTCAAACTGCAGGCTAATGCACAGCTGTAAAATAAACACTACTGTGAAATAATCAATCTTCATCTAAATTTTCTGTCAGAATTCCACTTAAGCCAAGACTAACACTATTTTTAGACTACATTTACCTCCCTCACTGAAAATTCCTTTATAAAACAAATGAAAAAAAAAAATCTTGTATTGTGTCTCAGAATACTCATACCAAAGATTTTTTACCTCTTCAGTGTAGCAGAAGGTAAAGAGAAATGTCACAAAGGATATTTCCATCATCAGAACTGTGTAAGATATTAACGAAATATTTACTGTCTTTCCATCTATTTTTCTGCAGGCATATGAGCATAGCTAGATTATAGATCCGGGTTAAAATAAACTAACACTCTGAACTCTCTTCTCAACATGAAGAAAATTATACTGAAGAGTGAAAGTTTTATGAATCCTTTGAGAAAACCATGATATCCATTTTATCAGAAATTTACGTTCTATTTCCACATCACCAAGTTTACAAACAACCGTGTACAATTCACTTCATATGCAATAGCCGCATTGTTTTCTAGCTAGAGGTACATCTGCTGATGAAGAATATTTATCTGCTTCATGCAGCTATAAACAATATACATGAATTTGAATTTGCACTCAGAAATAAATGTATATAACACGCACTAACAGTAGAACTCTTCATGCTGACATACTCCTTAGCTAAGGAATTATGACCAATTACAGTTCTTAGGTTAAACAAAGGTAACTTACCCCAAACCAGTTTCACAAAGATCATCATAGGCTTGTAAGCTCTGGACATCAACAGAAGGACTGGCTAGTAGGGAAGAGCCTTCATCCATACTACTTTCTTTCTCTGTCCTAGACTGTGCTTTTGATAGAGATGCAAATTCTTTTAGATTTTGATTATCCGGACTCTATTAATAATGACAAATAAAATTCACTAGTTAAAAAACAAACAAAAAAAACCCACGATATTCTCAAAAACCTCAACAATTTCACACAGTATGTTTATGCTTAACTTCACCCTTTTTCTCTACTATAGAGCTCAGAAATTCTGGATTTACAGTTGCTATGGAACCTAAGTTTCACCCCTTTTTGCATTAACTGAAGGAGTAGTCCTTTGAATTATCTGAAAGAAACATAAAATTAGACAGATCTGTCATTGTCTATTGAGCATGAGTTGTCAAAGGCACTGTGTGACAATATTCTCTAACAAAGATACATAATTAGATTTCACCCTCATCACACTCAACACAAAACCTAAAATTATCACTGAAGACAGTATAAGTGGCAAAAAGCCATACATCACCATGCACTTAGATGCACACAAAATTTCAGAAGTAAGTTCTTAGTAAGATACAGGTTGCACTTGTCAGAAAACAGAAAAAACATCCCCAAACCAAGACAAAAACTTGTTTCAACTGGGAGAAAAACCTCCTCAAAAAAAACCTCCACAACCCTCCCCCCTCAAAGCCTTTCATGCAAACTTAATTAGAGGATCACTGATCTAGGTGTACCTAAACACAAAGCCATACTCATTAGGTTCTTCTGCAGATCTTTAATATTAACACACATTCTCCAACTCTTTGCAACACTGCAAGATAGAAATTCAGGATTCACTTTTCACCAGTCTAGTTTAAGTACCCAAGTCAGACTGTATCTGCTGTGTCCTCAAAGATGAGTGAATCTAAACTCAAGTAACCCCAGAGAAACTAATTCTTTGTCTTGTTTTTCCACACTCCTATCTCCCGTACTAGGTTTTTTCAAAGATAATGTCTAAAACTAGACACAGAAGCTAAATTTCTAGGAATCTGGTCAAATAATGTGGTATCTAGATAAATGAGTTAGCTTTTGAACAGGACTTCCAATGAGACTTTCATCTCCAACCCAAGTCTTCCTACATACAGAATTCCAGTAATCCTGGAATGTTTCTCTTTTCCTAGCAACACTTAAAGGAAAGGCTATTAATCAATATTCTACGTTTTACTGAAAACAGAACTATGAAGTAAAAGATGTGTGTGATTTTCTTTACTGAAATAAACAACTCACCATTTCACTGACACACTTATCCTCTTTCTTACCTTAAATTTTATGCTCTTGTTTTGAGATCCATCTCCATATAACTTTTCTAACAGCCACAAAGAAGTAAGGACAGCAGCCGCTGATGTTTTCACATGTATCATTGGGAGAACTTCTTGTAAGGAATCTTGTTTATTGGAACCGCAGAGTAGTCTTTTATCAGACCATCTGATCATCCACTCAAGCAATTTTGCAGTATTGCTCAACTTACCTATCAATTCTACAGGTAGTTGCTCTCCTGGTACAATATCAACCATACCAACAGTTTTGTAAATGTACTTAGAAGTTGCCTCAGTTTGCAGGCTTGAGCAAGTATGGTTACAGAATGTCTGGCTTGCTGATGCAACAGTGACTTCTTGATTGTCACTCTGAGCTCTGTAAATGGACTTGTGTTTTAAACCAAATAATCCATCATTAAATCCTTTCATTAGGGTACACACAGAAGGTTCTGTGTTCTGTGAAGTGGACTGTAAAATGGCCTGATTTTCAAAATTGTTTTGTTTTTCATTACAGACAGATGCTGTTTCAGGATCACAAGATGCCAGGGCGACAGTATAGCAAGAACCTGCTCTAAACACACTTTGGCTCCTAGTTTTGCCTTGTCGACGTTTTAGTGTTGTATGAACATCAAAAAAGAGAGAGTTTAACTCATGCTCTCGAAGAAGTCCAGAAAAGCTAGTAAGAAAAGGAATTCCAAGGTCACTGTAGTTCACCAGGTCTCTCTCAAGAATGTAACTCAAGAAGAGTTCTAAAAAATTTACATATTCATCATCATCACGTTCAAATTCCCATGCACCAACCACAGGCACAATACATTGATCATGCATATCTTCTCCACATACTTTGTCTTTAGGCTTCGTTTTCCAGTTACAAGCTTTTATCCTGCATGCGGTATTTTTATTACCTATTTCTCCTTGTCTCTGATGTTCATTATCCCTATAAAACAGCAAACAAACATAAGTACTGTTAACACCAAAATCCATTGTTAGAAGAATTACATGAAAAAATAAGTAAATACAACATTAGCTCCTTTACTTCCCACTGCTAAAAATTGGAACAACCCCAAATTTACATTAAACTTTAGGTATTAATACATTAATAATTAAGGTGGCAAATTAATCAAATTAAAAATCCACAGTTTTTACATAGACAGTAACTTAGTATCTATCATATATGAATGTGGTAATAGCTGATAATATTACACTTCAAGAATGTATTAGTCACAGAGTAACTGATGCAACACTGGCATTTCTAAGATTTGATAAATTTGTAATTCTTCATTTGATAAATTACCAATGTGATAATTATCTTTCAGTGAAAAGATTAAACAAACAGGAAGAGACAACTTTTTTAATTTTGTTTTTATAATTTAAATAGGAAGATTTCCACTGCAATTCTTTCATACCTTTGGAGTGAAGGTGTTTGAGCTCTCACTTCTTCAGCAAACAAAGCATCAGAAAGCGTATCTGCTGTGTCAGCATCACTATATACCTCAGGATTCCCAAGATCAGTAAGTGTGCTTCTGCTTAGACTAGTGCCTAATGAGAATCTGTCATAACAGTGTTCATCATTTGCTGCTCCCTCTTCTGCCGGCTCCCAAATATTAATTTCTATAGGGCCTATGTTCTTTATTACATGTCTCAAGGCCTTCATTCTCACTTTTTCAGCAGCCTGTATAACAGCAGACATAATTCCTTCACTTTCAGAACCTACCAAAAGAAAAAAAAGAAGAGATCTTAAATGCAGACTTACACATCTCAATAATTCTCTCAAGTTTAGAAGAATGAACTTTGAATTGAATGAACTTATAATCGTCACAGATTACAGCCATTTAGAAATATAAACAGAAACTGATACTACCAACTTGGAAGTCATTATATTGGCACAGATGTATCAGAAAGGAAATACAGAATTTGCCACAGAACTCTAACAAAGTTGTCTAACTGAAAACTGTAGTTGTTTTACATGGATGGCATGACAGAAGGTATTGTCACAAGTTAATTAATACTTGGGGTAAAAAAAGGAAAGTTTGTTCAGTGTTTTGGGAAGCAGGATGCACACTACCTTTAACAATACTGTGTCTCAGTCGCTGCTGAAGTCCATGATATTTATCTCTTAGTGGAACTCTTATATCTTCAGGATTAGGAAATGCTTTTACAAAAATCTCTGCCACCTGCACAAAATAAAGTGTCTTTTAAAGTAGAAAAAATACGAATAAGGTGTCATTTCCAACACAATTTATACCACTAGGAAGTCTAACTAGTAGATTTTACAAGGAGAAGAAATATTTGTGATAATCTCCATTGATTTTGCTCTAGCTTTAATGTCTTTTACCTTTTTCACTGGTGGCAATTCTCCAAGCAGACTCAAAATTACATCCTGAACTAATTCTTCAGCATTCATGAACCTGCAGAAAGGAAGCATTCGACAAGCCCACTCCACTGCATTCAGACAATGCTCAATTGTGGAGGCATCATATTCATTCTTCCTCAGATCCTAAAAAAAAATACCTTGCTATAGAAACATTAACTGATATAACAATGTATTTCAGCTATATTATTCATACACTGCAAATAATAACCATTCTTTCCTAGCCAACAGAAGATAAACATCTATAGCTTAACTGCCAAATAGAGAGTATGTGATGCTAGGAGAGAGATCAAGGTTGTTATAAACTATAACTTATGTACTAAAAAAAGAGCAAGCTTTTTTAAACCAGTTTAGGAAACAATCTTATTAACACTCTGCTACACAGTCTGTTTGCAAACATTTAGAATAAAACTTGAGGATTTGACTAACCTACTGCAAGTTACTATTTTTACCGTCCTTTAAGGTGATCATAAATTCGTTTTTAAGATGGAACAATTCATTCTGGAACAGTTAGTGGTCTCTATCTCATTTGTCCCTGCCTCACACAGCACAGAAAAATCAGAATTATCTACTATTTGAAACAGAGCCCTCTTGTTTCTTTAAAGCTTATTTTTTCTGGTTAAGAGAAGTGCTGGACTTGTTTTAAAAAGGAAGTAACCTTGGCTAAAGATAGCTGAGTTGCTAAGCCAGATTCTGTACTCTTACAGAATATATGACAAATATAATGCTAGTAGTTTCTTTTTCTTCCTTGATCACTGACAACAATTGACAAGAGTGTAAGTACAGAAAACACAATCAAATTTTAACATTTTTATTATTCTTTAAAAAAAACATATATATGTAACACACCAAATGGATATCTATTTAACATTTTTGGTGTCTTAAATACACATCCATCAGGTAACACCCAAATTCTTTTAAGCTAATCAGGAAAAAAAAAAAAAGTAAGCTTAGGTAGACAGTAAGTGTAGAAATTATTGCTCTTCTGATAGTATATATTCAGTTAGAATCATAGGATAACAGAATACTTAGGGTTGGAAAAGACTTTCAGATCATCTAGTTCCAACCCTCCTGACATGGGCAGGGACACCTCACACTAAACCATAAGGCTCTGTCCAGCCTGGCCTCAAACACCGCCACAGATGGAGCATTCACAACTTCCCTGGGCAACCCATTCCACTGCCTCACCACCCTTACTGTAAAGAACTTCTTCCTTACATCCAATCTAAACTTTCCCTATTTTAAGTTTTAACCCGTTACCCCTTGTCCTACCACTACAGTCCCTAATGAACAGTCCTTCCCCAGCATCCTGATAAGCCCCCCTTCAGATACTGGAAGGCTGTTATGAAGTCTCCATGCAGCCTTCTCTTCTCCAAGCTGAACAGCCCCAGCTTTCTCAACCTGTCTTCCTATGGGAGGAGCTCCAATCCCCTGATCATCCTCGTGACCCTCCTCTGGACTTGTTCCAACAATTTCATGTCATTTTTATGTTGAGGACACCAGAACTGTACACAATACTCCCAAGTGAGTTCTCAGGAGAGCAGAGTAGAGGGGCAGGATCACCTCCTTTGACCAAAAGGTCATACTCCTTTTGATGCAGCCCAGGATATGGTTGGCTTTCTGGGCTGCAAGCACACTGCTGCCTCATATTCAGTTTCTCATCGACCAACACCCCTAAGTCCTTCTCCACAGGGCTGCTCTGAATCTCTTCTCTGCCCAACCCGTAGCTGTGCCTGGGATTGCTCCCACCCAGCTGTAGGATCTTGCACTTGGTATGGTTAAACTTCATAAGGTTGGCATCAGCCCACCTCACAAGCGTGTCAAGGCTCCTCAGGATGGCATTCCTTCCCTCCAGCGTATCAATCGAAGCACACAGCTTGGTGTCATCGGCAAACTTGCTGAGGCACACTCAGTCCCACTGTCCATGTCACTAACAAACATGTTGAAGACAACTGGTCCCAAAACTGATCCCTGACGGACACCACTTGTTACTGGCCTTCAGCTGGACATTGAGCCATTGACCACAACTCTTGCATTAGGCCATCCAGCCAGTTCTTTATCCACGGAGTGGTCCACCTATCAAATTGATGTCTCCAATTTAGAGACAAGGATGTTGTGCAGGACAGTGTTGAACGCTTTGCACAAGTCCAGGTAGATCCCATCAGCTGCTCTAACCCTGTCCATCAGTTCCGTAGCCCCCTCATACAAGGCCACCAAATTGGTCAGGCAGGATTTCCCCTTAGTGAAGCCATGCTGGCTGTCACCAAGCACATTGGTTTTTTTTAATGAGCCTTAGCATGCCTTTCAGGAAAATCTGCTCCAAGATTTTGCCAGGCACAGAGGTGAGACTGACTGCTCTGTAGTCCCATTTTCCCCTTCTTGAAAATGGGGGTTATATTTCCCTTTTTTCAGTAGTCGGGAACTCCACCTGGCTGCCATGATTTTTCAAATATAATGGACAGTGGCTTAGCAACTTCATTCGCCAGCTCCTTCAGGACCTGTGGATGGATTTCATCAGGTCCCATGGACTTGTGCATGTTCAGATTCTTAAGATGGTCTCAAACCAGATCCTCTCCTACAGTGGGCCTAAGGTCTTCATTCTCACAGTCTCTGCATCTGTCTTCCGAAACTTGGGTGGTGTGCTCAGAGTACTTGTCAGTGAAGACTGAGGCAAAGAAATCGTTAAGAACCTCAGCCTTCTCCAAATCCAGGGGAGCCAGCTCTCCCGATAGCTTCCAGAGAGGGCCCACATTGTCCCTAGTCTGTCTTTTATTTGCTACGTACCTATAGAATCCCTTTGTATTCTCTTTCACATCCCTAGGCAAGTTTAATTCGAACTGGGCCTTAGCTTTCCTAACCTGGTCCCTAGCTTCCCAGACAACATCCCTGTATTCTTCCCAGGC
>WYDI02039339.1:0-19366 GCA_009867235.2 Psittacus erithacus
TTGGGGCTGTTCAGCCTGGAGAAGAGAAGGCTGCATGGAGACCTCATAGCAGCCTTCCAGTATTTGAAGGGGGCCTATACAAGGCTGCTGGGGATGGACTGTTCATTAGGGACTGTGGTGACAAGACAAGGGGTAATGAGTTCAAACTGAAACGGGAAGTTTAGATTGGATAGAAGGAAGAAGTTTTTTACTGTAAGGGTGCTGAGGCACTGGAATGGGTTGCCCAGGGAAGTTGTGAATGCTCCATCCCGGGTGGTGTTCAAGGCCAGGTTGGACAGAGCCTTGTGTGTCATGGTTTAGTGCGGGGAACTAGATGATCTTAAGTTCCTTTCCAACCCTAACTATTCTATTCTGTGTTTCTAAATAGGAGCAGTTTAGGCAGAGAATGTGATCTGGTAATGAATAAGCACTGATGCAAATGTTGACCCTTCAAATATTGTTGTTACTAATGATCCAAGCTATTTTTACCCTTGAAGATGTATTCATTCTGGTTAATGCAAAGGCTGTGAAATTCAGTTTTACTAGCATTTTATGTGCTATTTTGCTTTACAGAGGTATGTCAACTGAAAGAAGGAAAAGAACTATTCCTTTTATCTTTTATGACAAGTGTGCTCAACTTTTGTGCTAGCCCTTCCTTTTGGATGAATTCCCTAATGAACAATCTCTCTTTCCACTTGTTTTATCTCTGTTGCTGGTATTTGTTGTGGACATGAAGTCTGCTGTGATCCTGAAACTTGCATACGCTTGCTGATCTTTCAGAGAGCAGAGGCACTTCTGTAGGTATCTCTAGAGCTACCATGACCTCAGATCAATTCAGAGCACTGAATATATGCATATACATAGTGCCTGGAGCTCTGATGGTATTCAGGTTTTACTCTGTTCAGTAGCTTGCTGATTTGGGATGAGTGATACTGGATCAAGGTGTCATGAAAGGTTGCTGTGGTTGAGGCAGCAGGACTTGCTGTTGAGCAACTTGCTGTTGAGCAACTTGCTGTTGCTTGATCAAAAGAGCAGCTTGTTGCAGAGCAGCTTCTGGACTGATTCAACTGAAATATGCTGGTGGTGGGTGAAGGTGTTGTGACCCATGTACTGCACAGGCAGGAAGTAAGCTCTTGAACCAAGAATCTATGGGAGGAAGCCAGTTGGAGTGTGAAAATTGGCAAGACTTAGGTGAAAAATTAAAGCCTATGTGCTTGTAAGTCTCTTTGCCAAGACCTACATCTGAGTGCCATCAGGAGCTGCAGAGCATACGTGGTGCATTCAAGACATGTATGGAAGAGAAGGAAGCAGCTGACATTTAAAACAAACATAACACTTTTGCATAGTGCATGGTCGTCTTGTGGAGCTTGGTGCTCTTGTTGCTGGGTCCACTGAAGATCAGATCCTGAGAACTGCAATTCCCTCTTGCATATATCTGGGCATTAGAGCTTTTTTAAATGGGTAGTTGAGTTTTTAAAAGAGTAGTAGGGCTTTTTAAAATATATTAATATCAAAAGGAGAATGAGAGATGACATTGGTCTGTTGCTTGACAAGGTTAGTCACCTCACAAATAGAGACATAGACAAAGTGAAGAAATTTAATGCCTTCTCCACCTCTGTCTTCAACATTGATGGTGGGCCCTGGCACCCTTGGAGCCCTGTGCTGGAAGACTATGACTGGAGGGATGATAAACTCCCAGCTGCATAGCTGCCCCTGAACATGTTCAAGATGTGCTGCTCCACTTGAATGCACATAAATCTGTGGGGCCCACTGGGATTAATCCCAGGGTACTGAAAGAGCTGGCCAAGGTCATCATGGGTCCTCTCTATTCTGGAAGTCTGGAGAGGTTCCAGTTGACTGAAAGCTGACATATGCTGTTCCAGTTTTCAGGAAGCACAAGAAGGAAAACCAATCTCACTTCAGTGTCTGGTAAAATTATTTGAGCGTGATTGAAAAGCAGTTGAGAGACAGCACAGTCATTAGTCATAGCCAGCAGGGGTTCATGAGGGGAGAGTCCTGCTTTACCAACTTGATTTCCTTCTATGACAAGGTCATATATTTAGTTGACTAAGGGAAGCCAGTACATGCGGTTTGGGGGGATTTTAGCAAAGCTTTAGATTTTGTCTCTCACAGTATCCTTCTGGATAAACTCCTCAGCAGACAGCTAGGGCAAGTCCATAACAGTGAGTGAGCAAATTGCTGACAGGTTGAGCTGAGAATTACAGTCAACTGGGCTATATCAGGCTGGTGGTCAGTCACCAGTGGAGTACCCCAGGGCTCAATTTTAGGGCCAGTGTTCTTTAATGTTTTCTTAATTGGTCTGGGTATAGGAATTGAAAGTATATAAAGTGAGTTTGTCAACAATACTAAACTAGGAGGACTTGTGGACTCACACAGGGGTAGAGAGACCTTACAGAAAGATCTGGATAGGCTAGAAAGCTGGGCAATCACCAACTGTATGAAATTTAGCAAGACCAAGTGCCAGATTCTCCACCTGGTAATCCTGGCAATGCATACCACTTGGGGGATGAGAGGCTGGAGAGCAGCCCTGAAGAAAGAGACCTGGGGGTCTGGGTTGATGGCAAGTTGAAAATGAGTCAGCAGTATGTCCTGGCAGCCAAAAAGGCCAACCATGTCCTGGGGTGCATCAAGCCCAGCACAGCCAGCCAGTCGAATAAAGTGATTGTCCCACTTCTATGCTGCACTGGGGTGGCCCTACCTCGAGGCCTGTGTGCAGTTTTGGGTGCCTCAATGGATTCACATCAAACTTGTGTTTCCGGGGGAGGGTGACAGAGATGGTGAAAAGCCTCAAGGACAAGACTTGTGAGGAGTGGTTGAGGGCACTTTGTTTGTTCATCTTGGAGAAGAGAGGGCTCAGGGGTGACCCCACCACAGTCTACAGCTTCCTCATGGGGAGGTGCTGATGTTGTCTTTGGAGACCAGTTATAGGACATGGGGAAATGGAACGAAGCTGCATCAGAGAGGGTGGTTGGTCACTGCAATAGGCTCCCAGGGAAGTGGTTGTGGCACAAAGCCTGTCAGAATTTGAGGAGCATATTTACATACTTTTAGTCATATGGTTTAGACAGTCCTGTAAGGAGCAGGGAGCTGGACTTGATGATACTTTATGAGTCCCTTCTGACTTGAGATACTCTATAATTCTATCATTATAGATACATGAAGGATTAAAAATTAATTTCTTGGATCTGCACAGCAGTGCACACTGTGGTTGGCTTCTTCCTTGCCCTCTGCAGTTTGACTCTCAGGCCAAGCTTGAAAGTTAGGTTTAAGAAGGAAACTAGTATTAGTTTCTGCTGTCCCATTAGCAAAGGAATTATTTTCCAAGGCTTATGACCTGGTTTTCGTTTGCCACTTAGTTCTTCTTGTCAGATATGGAGGGACTACTGTGAGGCACATGCCATATGTTGTAGGTATGTGTTTATGTACATATTCCTCTCTGAATCTGCTGTAATCTGTGTTAAACAACAGCATTGGTTCTTTGGGCCTCTGATTATTCAGTACTGCAAGCATTTTACACTTAACTGGATGAATAATTTATTAATCCCCAAATTATTCAAAACTGAACTGCTTGACCTTTCAGATGTGAAAAGAGTGTCTCGTAAAACTCACAAACTGTTATGATTATAGAATCAAAGTTATCTTAGCTAAAGCATATTTGTGCTTTAGGCTGCTTCATTTTCTAAAAATGTCTGCTCTCATTGACACAGCTAATATATACAGCCAGTAAAGGTCATTCTGCTAGTAATCCTTGGGTTCTGGGAATGTCTCTGAATTACAAGAACTTTCATTTCTTTTCTGCTCTGCAATTTATGGTTTATAATTTCCTGTTTTCCTCATATTTCCAAAATATATCCTAGAAGTTTACCTTCAAATGATAAAAAAGTAAGAAATTCAGACTTCGAGAAAAACTTGCAGTTAATTTGCTTTCTGGCACCTAAAGGCCAAAGAGCAACAGGACTTCATTGGGAGACCATATGGGAAAACTCTTGGCTTGTCTCATTACCTCTCTCTGTGTAATCCCTATATTTGCAGTGAATCAAGATACTAAAAAGTATTCATAGCTCTACAGTGTATTGGGGCCAATATATTGAGGAAGGAAATTTTTCCATCCATGTACCCAGGGCATAATTCATGTGATTTGAGCATTAGTGGAGTTTTCTGTGTTCTTCCCTGGTGGACCACAGATTTGGATGACTGCTGTAACTGAGAGCTTGGTGCAGTGCTCTGAGATAAACTCCAAAATTAAACTTTGTTTGAGGAACAAGAAGGTGTTAGGAAGCCCAGTTCAGGATACTGGAGAAGACAGAAGAGCTAGACCTGTTCTGAGAGGGAAGTGTCTTTGTCCTCAGCCATAGCACAGCAATAGTTAGAGAGCAGGATAAAAGGTGAAATAGTAAGTCCTACCCATGTTAAAAATTAGAAATCTATCTGTCTCTTTTTTCTTTTTTCCTTGTAATAACTCTGCTATGACCTTGAGAAGGAAATTAACTTTTATAGAATGGAGGCCTTAGTGCTAAGGTAAGTTTTCTCGCTGAAAGGCTGGTGAGTTTGTCCAGGCCCTAATGCTATTCCATTAGCCAAACCTTATCATTATGACTTGAACAGGCTCTTAACAACTACAGCTGCAACTGGAGCTGTGGAAGATATGTAGAGACGGCTTCCACTAATCCTCCTACTGAGACCAGGTTAAGAGAGGAACGGAAGATACATTTTACAAGACGAGAAATTGCTTCTTTGTGGTCCTCTTTCCTTAAGGCATGAAAAGTGCTGATAAACATGCAAAAAAGTCTTGGATAGATTAAATAGTTTATTGCATTTTCAACCCACAGACCTGTCATCAGTTTATCTTGGAGGCATGAACACCTTCCCATCTATTATGCTGTGGGACATACATTCTATTTTGCGTGAACACCTACTGCTTTATATCTTGGGCAATCATATGAAAACCTGGTCTTTTTTTAGGGAAATAGAGTCCATAGAACAAACAATAAAGAATTTTCTTACAGCTGATGGCCTAGAATGACATGTGTTGCAGAAACCGTACACTCAAACACTTGGTAAATTTTGTGTTGAATGGGAGTCAGATACCGTGCAGTATTGCCTGTTACTTGCTCTAATGATTACTAAGATAAATACTTCCAACAAGCACCAAGCAAGATAACTTTGAAAGAATGTACAACAAAGGCTTGTGAGGTGAGATTGAGATAATTATCCTGTTTGATTTTATTAAAACTTGCTGCCTAGATACTTATTCTGCTGCCACAGTGCTTGATTTTCTTTATCCTGTGCATTATGCCCATGAGTAAATGCATGACAAAGTCCTCTGTGAGTGATTCTGCCTATAACAAGTTGTTTTTGGATCTCACTTCTTGACCTTCATGATTTTCTCACCTGCATTTAATCTTCCCACTTTCTGAACATGGGAGGGAAATCCACATTGGTTAAGCCACGTGCATGTGACAGTACAGAGTTCGCCTGTCTCAGCTTGGGGGTGACAAAGGCGTTTTTCCACTGTTGTATTCTCTGCTTAGTTTTTCTGTCTTGCACTGATATGTAGGGAGGTTGGGAGGAAATACTGTCTGTGAGAAAAAGGGATATTCCAAATGTGAAGAAAGTGTCTATTATAAATGGGCGATAAGCAGTGATGCAATTTTGAGTTTAAAGATCAGAGATAGTAACGATCTCACAGTAACTTGCGTTGGACTAATAATTTTCGGTCTATTCACCAATCCGTGTGGTCATGGTTCAGCCAACCATTTAAGGAGTTGCTTAATTTCAAGTTTCTGAAGGGTTTCTTAGATTGTTACACTTTAAATTATTTTTTCTCCCTTAAGCATTGTAGGCTGGAAGTTTTGCTCGGATAGCTGAGTGATATTTTTCACTTTCTTACAGGTGGAAATTATTGGCTGACAACTGAAAAAGACTCTTTTATCTTTCCCTTCCCCATTGTTCCATTTAGGTAACTGGGATGAAGAGTTGCACATGAAGAAGGTGAATGGGTCCTAGAATTGGACCAGTGTTCCTTGGAGATTGGCAGGGGAAAGATCTACAAAATAGTACACTTCTTTCGGGAAAAAACCTAATTATCTCACATTCTGTAAGTAACTGTTTGTGAAACAGTATACTGCAGGCCTGGTCTGTTCATGTCTTGAAAGTATGTAGTGCCTTAGCTGTTTCTGTGCATAAGGCAGCTCCATCCTGCCTTTAAAAGTAATAGCAGAGAGAGAGGCTTCATACTATGTCTTATGGATGCTACCAGTAAAGGGCTAAAATTGCTGGCTCTTCAAGCTCTTTATTAAATGCACTAATGGCTCACATAAGCCCTATTTCAGTCTCCAATCACAAGTGACTTAAAAAGTCTTAAAAATGCTTCATAAGATAATGGTGGTTGGAATGATCCCATGCTGCTGAAAAGTCATGAGATAATAGTTTAATCTACAGGACCTTGATTTCTGGCAGACACAGCCATTATGCAGTTAAGCTGCAGAAAAACCTGTTGTCATCTCTCTTGTGTTAGTGTTCTTGACAGGGATGAAGAAGGAGAAAGGCCATTTCAAGAATGTAGGAAAGTTTAGAGCACTTGCTGTTGAATTTGGGAAGATGTGATCTCCCAGCTTTGCTCCTGTGAGCCTGTAAACCTCTCTGTTGATATTGATGTCAACAGAGTACTAATGAGCGAGGCTGCTGGAGCCAATAGAACAGCATATGAATGCTTGCATGTTGTCTGGCTGGGTGTGGACTCCTTACCCATCAGAAATTAAATCCTTGGAGACGTGGTGTGTTTTCCATGCTGTAGCTATTAGTATGTTTGAGCTGGCTTAGCAGTCACAAGGAGAAAAGTCCACAGAAAGACAAGTCTTTGTAATTTGTATCAGCAATATCCTAGAGTTAAAAGCTTTCAGACCTGTCATTTGATTCCTTAGCAAGATAATTTTCCTGGAATTTGAAAATGTGACACGCTAGCTAATGGCAGACTCACAAGGCTGAAGTCAAATTAGATTTATTTTTTTTTTTCTTCATAAAAGATCTCAGTGGAAGCTGTATTTAATTGAAACAGCTTATTCTGTTGCTTAGGGACAGTAGGGGAATTTGTAGCAAGTGAATAATCAGAATTTAGAATGAACTTTGGTCTATAAAACATCTATATGGTTTTCTAGGAAAAGGATTTGATTTTAAGCTAACTTTCTCTAAATGCATTTAATATTGAATCTCCTATGAGGAGCAGCTAAATTATCTGAGTTTGTCTAGTTTGGAGAAAAGGAGGCTGAGAGATGATGACTTTATTACTTTCTACACCTTCTTGAGGAGGGGAAATGGAAAGGAAGGTGCTGAGAATTTTTCCCTATTACCCAGTAACAAGACACATAGGAGTGGTTCAAAACTGTGCTAAGGGATGTTAAGACTGGACATAAGGAAGCATTTTTCTACAGAGAGGGTGGCCAAACACTGGAACAGGCTTTCTAGGCAAGTGGTCAATGTCCCAAGCCTGTCAAGGTTCAAGAGGCATTTGGAAAATACCCTTAATAACATGTTTCAACTTTTGGTCAGCCCTGAGTTGATCAGGCATTTGGACTGAATGATAGCTCCAGCTGGAACTATTTGTCCTGTTCTGTCCTGTTCTGTTCTAGTATTTTGCTTAAAATAATGTAATTGCTTTTTTTATATATATCTATTGCTTGTTTTTTGATACAGTGAGACCTTCAGAGTTTCTTATCCCTTGAGGATGATGGTCAATTTGCTAGAGGTTCACTGTAGAATAATAAAATTTGTAGTCTGGTTGGTGTACTACAGTGAACAGTTCTCAGAAATTATCAATATGAAGCCTGTCAAGGTTCAAGAGGCATTTAGAAAATATCCTTAATAACATGTTTTGGTCAGCCTTGAGCTGATTGGGCATTTGGACTGGATGATAGTTCCAACTAGAACTATTCTGTTCTGTTCTATTCTTTTCTAGCATTTTGCTTAAAATAATGTAATTGCTTTTTTTTATACTATCACTTGCTTTTTGATATGGTGTGACCTTCAGAGTTTCTTATCCCTTGAGGGTGATGGTCAATATCCTAGTGATTCACTGTAGAATAATAACATTTGTACTCTAACCTAACCATACCCTAACCATAGGGTACTGCAGTAACCAATTCTCAGAAATGATCAATATGAAAAGGAAAAACAGATTTTTTTTTTAAATTAAATTACTTTCCCTGCAATAAGTTCTTTATGATCATTGTAGTGATTTGTTTATTTCCAGAAGCTGGCGTTTCCAAAGTCCTCTTCATTTTACGTAATTATTACATATTCATTATTAGAATTCTGAATTTTCTCCCCAGTGTAAATATTTTAATACTTTTTGAAAGTTAGGCTTTCAAATCTTCAAACTGAACCTTTTGGAGTTCTCAGTGGCTGCTAGTTTAAAGTTGTTTTGGTTGTTGTGGAAGTGTAATCCAATTAATAAGAGAATTTTTCAAGTCTACTCTGGCTAATGGAATACAGTGATTTTTGTATTGAACTTTTCCGTATCACTCCAACAAAGATCCTCTTTGAGCACAAATGCTTGAAAATACCAGCAAACGCTGCTGTCCTTGTAATCCAAACAATGAGATCTTATGCAATTTTAAATGGATTTTTTTCCCTTCTGTGGAAGAAAACATCAATTTTGCTGCTTACGGAAAAATTAATTTTTAGTTTAGGGCTAAACATGAAGAACAGGCACATACTACTGAAACTTGGACCTGATAAAATGGGTAAAACTCTCATTGGCTCAGTATGACCAAGGTTTTCTTCTTAGCAAAGTTATTCTGAGAAGAAGACCTGTCTTCTCACGTGATGGAATAATTCTTAATCAGAGGCTTTTCAGCCTTGGTAACAAAGGTTTGCCAGCCAAAGATGAGAAATAGCTATTTTTGTTGCCTTAGGGAGAAAACAGGTGATGCAAAAAATCAGGACATAAACATGAAGAAGGGCAAATGTCTGGAGGGTACAGCTTACCACTTTTTTAGGGTTTAAGGGCTGCAGTAGATGTCAGAAAACAAAAATGATCCATAAGCTCCATTGTCTTATAAAGCCATGGCCTCTTTGAATATTCCAGCAGTCTTAACCTGAACCGTGTTTAAAACTACCATTGTTTGGACCAGTTCCAATGAAAAAGAGCAATGGGAATAAATCAACATTGAGGAAAAGTGGGGATAACTTATTAATTGCTGAAAATTATGTTCGCTTGCTAATCAGCTTTATTTCCACTTCCTTTAAAATTGTTTCATTCTATACAAGAATGTCGTAAAAACTTTATAATCCAGAAAGCAGAGGAGGATAATACAATCCTTGTTAAGTACGTGACTTTCTTAATGCTGACTTCAAGCTAGAAAACCAGAACACCACCACCACCAAAATCCTGGCAGTCCAAAATCAGAGGGCAGCATAGCCAGTAATGTGTAGGATTGAAAGCACGCAGATGAAAGCAATTGTTCCTATTATTCATTTCATGTTCAAGGACTTACCTCCATGCAGCTTTATGTGAATATTCTCTTGCTGTTAAGTTTCCTAGATGAATTATGAGGATCCAAGATTGCACTTTCTAGTGTATCAAAGTACGTCATCTGGGACAAAGGAACATCAGCACAGTATAGAATGTCATGAAAGTCTGATCCTCCAAGTAACTTGATCACAAATGAATGTCTATTAAAGACGTTAAACTCTGCTTTGCTTTGTTATTTAATCTTACTGCTTTAATCATGTGCTCTTGATTAATCAGTGTTTATTGCCATTCAGGAGGATATTTGCCTCTGGAAATATCACTCCAATGTTGAGGAAAAAACAATTTTGTTGTGTTTTCATGCTGCAGTATTTGGGAGGCACTGTGTACTCTTAAGAACCCAATTTCTCTGTCATAACTTGGTTCCCGTGTACATACCAACATTCTCCATTCCATCCAAGGGCGATGGCTATTTAGCTATTTCGCTGGACCTGGTTAGAGAGACCTGATGTCGAGTGATGTAAAACATAATCACTTTACCACATTATTCAGAAAGTGAATCCACAGTGTTTCGGGTCCTTTTCTTTTCCCTCATTTCCAGGAACAGACTTTCTTTGCTCCTTGTAAGTGTCTTTACTATTGTGTGTGTGAGCATTTTGCCTCCTCTCAGTTGCGTAGGTGTCCAGTATAGCTAGCTTATGTACAAGGCAACATCTTGCCAAACTGTAAGTCCTGTGAACCTTTATAACCATTTATTTATTGAAATCAGCTTTGAGACAAGCTTCCGAGAGAATTATATTGAGGAGAGAGTAGGTCAGTTTCTTGATCAGAGACTCTTCCACAAGGAATAAAAAACCAGGGTCTTTATCTCTCCATTTTCTTTGTTTCAGACACTGTTTAGCAAGTCAGTTTTTTTGTGATGTTTGTAGCTTTTTAACCTTTTCAGACAAAATATGACACAGTGGTTGCATGGCAATTCTGCTTTGGAAAAACCTGGTTTTCATTTGGGAATTGCATGAGAACTTCTGATTCTGTGTTTAATTTCAAATTAAATCTGTGTGGCAGTAATGCAGAGCAGCACTGTGCTAGGTCCTGGTTACAATAAGCACCTCTAATTGAACTGATAAAAACACTCCCCTTTCTTCCCTTCCCCTTCACCTCCTCCAGGTTCAAAATATTAATATGAATAAAGAGTTGGCATGAAATTAGGTCAAAACCCCCTTCCAAACGGCATGTTCCAGAGCTCCTGGGACCTTATACCTTTAACTGCTGCTATGATACAGGTCAAGCAGCAATCAACTTCACTGCAGAGATAAAAAAAGGCAAAAAGTGGGGAGGTTGCCCTAGAAAAAACAGAAAAGGGAATGTCAATGTAAAATAAAGCAATCTTCAGCTGCTGGGTTAAACCCTGTAGACTGGGTTATTCTAAAGTGTGCACCACCTGGTGAGTGCACTAGAAGAAACTGCAAGGGCAAGAAGCAATCACAGAATCACAGAATGGTTTGGGTTGGAAGAGACCTTAAAAATCATCCATTTCCAACTCCCCTGCCATGAGCAGGCACAACTTCCACTAGACCAGATTGCTCAAAGCCCTGTCCAACTTGGCCTTGAACACTGCCAGGGGTGGGGCAGATACAGCTTCTCTGGGCAACTGTCTCTTCATTTTGAAGATATTGCAGGCTCTGGATATTGCCCTTGAGATTGCTCCCAAACACATGGAAAGCTGCCTTTTCTCTAGATGCTGCTCTCAGACTGAGTTAGCCAACTTCTTGGGGATTTAGGGGAAAGCCAAGCTGTCTCTGATGGTAACTTGCCCATCTAGATGCAGGTAAAATCATCTAAATTCTGACTTCTTTAGTATCTTTCCACAGTTTCCCATTACTGGTAAGATGGCAACCATGTTGTTCCTGGGAAAGACTAGTAATACAGCTTACTTTTTGCAAGTGAGGATTCACAGTATACACTCCCAGAAACAGCTCAGTGGGAATGTCTTGAAGCTGTTGAGTGAGTTCTGGCCTATGTGAGACACCTGTACTGTGGTCTTGTTGAAGTTGCAGAACTTGTTTCTGTTGACAAAACCAGTGTTGTCATTGTCCTTTCCTAAGACATGAGTGAAAGACAAAAAGAGAAATTCTGTTGTGTCCAATCCCCTTAGACAAAGTCTGGACAAAAGCATTCACTGAAACTCTTGGCATTAAGTCTCTCAGATAGAAAAGCATTTAGCTGCATGTTGACCTATCCAGCATTGTTTCACACCACACAAGGTGACCTCCAAGCGAGCTCCACCTTTGGGTCTTTTTTCAGCTTGGGGCTTATGTCCTAAGGTCAGCCACAGCCCTTGTACTGCTGGTTGGCAAAGCTGTGCACTGTGCAGATAATAAAACAATTCTCTCTCCAATGCTGACACTCGTCTGATGACAGTTTTCTAACTTGTCTGTGTGCTTGGCATTGTGCTGCACGGCAGCTACGCAACTGTTGGTGTTATATCTATGTATCTGATGTGACTCACAGAACAATCCCATTGTCTGGTCATCTAAAACTGGATTGGGTACAGTTCTAAAAATATACTGTCAGGATGAGCTCTGGGCTTGCTGAGATAGCCTAGATGATCTCTTCCATCTTTCAACTTCTATGATTTATTAAAAGTCCTTTTGCTTTAATAATTAACATCTCACTTTGCTTAATTTGCCATTATTAGTGGCTTTTAGACAGCAAATAGAAGTATCAAATACTTTTAATATGAAACCTAACCGAAGCAGTAGTGAACAACTGTGTAGCCATCCATACTTCAAGTCTTTTACCCTTGCAGTTTTGATCAGTGGGAAATGAAAGTTCTCCTTCCTGAGATTTTCTCTTCCTTTCTTTTTCCACAAATCTTTTCATCTTCATGGGAGTACAGTGAGCGCTGCTGTTTAGTACGTAATTTCAGGCAAGGCTGCCCTCTTGTAACTTTACCCTAGGTTACAGGAGATACTGAGAAGGCAAATTAGTCTGGAAGTGAGCTCAAGAGGAAGGGTTGTCTATGTTGCCATTCTTGTTACTCTCTTACTTTCTTATGTCAGGAAACAGGCCATTTCCATTCAACCGCTCCTGACTTTTTGCCATCAAATAATGAAATTGAAAGACCTTTAGTCACTATAACTAAAAATAAGTATATTTGTACTTAAATCCCTCTTTTACAGGCTTTAAATTATCTGCTTTTGGGGGGCAGGCAGCAAAATTTCAGTATTTGAGGTGGTATCTTATTAGCTGGATATGGAAATTCTCTCTCTAATTAATCTGTCAGAAGAAAGTGGCTTCAATATTTTAGATGTGATTTGTTTCTGTAATGTAACCAAGCTGTTAAACTTGTTAGCAATCACATGGCAGATGGATGGGTGTCTTGTGAATTTCAGCAAATGTTATCTGCTTAGAAGGCATAAAAAAATAATTGCAAACTCTAGCTCCTAGCTTCATAGGCAAGCAAGAATTTTAATATATAGAAATACTATAAAGCTTTCTGTGCACACCTAAACCCTCCCTTTTAGCACTGGGGCTGGGTGTCGGAAGCCTTCTGAGGAAAACCAGATTTCTTAAAAGCAAGAGATGAGCTGCTCTTCAGCAAAAATGTGGTTTTATAGACATTCCCAAATCATATAATAAGAAGTGGTTTGTTTTTCTGGAAATAACTTGGTTATTTTCCTTTCATGCTAAGAAGTTCCAGATATATGCAACAAGATGACTTTTTTCCTTCCCCTAGCTTCCATTTCTGATTGTATATGAAGTGTACTCTAAACTCTTTTCAGAGCTGAAATAGATTTAGACCCAGTTTCAAGCCATTTACTTTGACACCAGACAACCTGATCTGCCCTCCAGCCTAAGGCTGAATACAGCAATGACTGCTGCATTGATGGAGCCAAAAAGTATTCCGAAGACTCCCTGCACATGTAGTAGGCCAGCCAGGAGGAGATTGCTGCAGGAGCAAGGCTTCAGATTGCACGAGACAGCTCCTTGTAGGACTTTCCAGTGCTGCTACACAAAGACATGCAAACATGCTCAAGGGAAAAATAGATGGCTTGTACCCCATTCAAGACACACAGAAGCACACGCTGAAACAGTTGCATGTGAAACCACCTCCTCAATAGCTTCAGCTATTGATGCAAGTACATTCATGGCCACAAACCATGCATGCAAATACAACATGCAGTGGGGGTCACTTAGGCAGGGATGAGCTGTCAGATCGCAGGCCCCATCCATGTGTACATGTTTATAATTGGACTTTTAAAAAATAGTCTAATTTGGAGGGGATGTCTTCCTTTTGCCTCATATCTTTTCTGGGTTTTTTTTGTTGTTGTTGTTTTTTTTTATTTTATTTTAACTTATGCCTGTTCCAAATAGGCATCTGGGCATGAACATCTCTGGAAAAGGTTTGGATCCAATGCTGGTTCTGTGCATAAATTGGGTAATCTTCCATGCTGGTTCTTTTTACCCCTAACACCATTTGCTTCCTATCCTGCCTGAACTGACTCTCCCCAGTCTGCTCCAGCTCTCTCTTTGTACATGCCTAAGGCTCCCAACAGCTTGATCTGACTGAAAGAAAGAAAAAGGTTTCTAAAAGTATTGTGCCAGTGCTGACAGATACAGGTGAGGAAACTCTAAATACTGCAAAAATGTCAGCAGAAGGTTGATGCTCTCATTTTTAAGTTCTCATTTAAGTTTTAATCTGGTTCTCTAATAAGCTTTACATCAAGGACATAATGCAAAGTCCATCAGTTACCTTCAAGTGCACTTCAAGTCCTGGAAAAGGTGAAGGTGTCTGTAGAATTCATTAGCTATTGCTGAAGTGAAAGCTAGAGATACGCATGCAGTCTGTGTCCTGGCCCGGTCCCATCTCACTTTAAGCTGGCAACATTGCTGTATCAGAGACACTAAGTCTCTGTAGCATTAGTTTTGATGGAGCTCTGCTTTCCATCATTGACCCAGGTGTTTCCCTAATGCGTCCAAAGATGCTTCAAATATCCAATTATCCATCCTTTGAAGGATGTCATCATGCCATTAATGTGGTCTTGGAAGCATTGTGTATGTGTTTGGTGACTCCAGCTAAACCTACGACCTTAAAGGAGAAATCAGCAAAAGAGCCAAGTAGGTTTAGTATGTGAAATAACAGTATAAAAGTCCTGTCGTTTTGCCTTGGTGACAGGCAGGAGAGACATTCCAGCCTCTGCTTGCCAATGTACTTACTAGAGTTAGTCAAAGGTGGTGTGTAAGCAACCTTGTATCAAAATGCAACTTCTTGGAAGGCAGAGCAAGGTGGGCAAGTCTGGCTGGGCTCCACTAGGGAATACACAATGCAGCCAGTGTGTTTTTCCAGGAATGCTGGAAACTAGCTCTCAATGCCCTGCTGTTTTGTCTGCATCTCTTTTGGTGACCCTGTGCTAATACTTGCAGCACTGCATGGCCTTGAACTTGTCCCTGCTGTGTGTTTCAGGTGGGATGCTTCAGGAATTCTGGAAGGCATGGAGAAGGAAAAAAAGGATATTAGTTTTTGCCTGCTCAGTTTACCCAGACCATAGTGAAGATGGGAATTTTAACTGTAGGTATAATGAGGTGCATCCTGACTTTCCACATTATGGTGTCATGTTAACATCAGGTACCTTCAAGTACAGTTAACATTTCTGTTGTTTTCATTGATATTTTTTAATTGTAAGTAAATTCTGGGACAGGCAGATGAGGTGCTTTGAGTTTAGACCTCTTTCTCCCTCAAGAGGCTGACCCTGAGCAAGCTGTGTAACCTGAACACTCAGAACCACAGAGGTTTGCATGGCGTCTGGCTCCTGTTGGTCTCAGAATGCCAGCAGCAGCTCAGTGTCTCCCCTCTAAAAATGTACAGTCCTATACTTTGGGCTGTGTTTTGAACACTTTCTGGATTCTTTCTGAAGATTGAGCTGAGTAGGAGAAAAGAATCTTCTTGAGTTCTTGTGAAGATATTTTTGGTTTTGAGCTAATTCCAATAAATATTAAACCAGACAGTCCTCATGGATGCATTTTAAAATTGAGTAATATAAACAGTGTGTGATGGGATTTTCTCTTTGGACAGAAGATCTTTCAGAAAACCCAATTATCCTTTGATTCATGTCTGACTAATATATACCATTAGTATTAATGTGCAATGCTACATAAGGAAAGAATTGAATGAAAGTCTCATTTAGTCTCTAGACCAGAGAAATACTTACATATGTGCTTAGTTATCAGTGATTATGGTGCTTGAAACATTTAGTTCAAAATATGTCTTGCTAGAAAATGATAGCTTTGATAAAATGGAAGTCATGACTGTTGTATGAGGAAACCTCTCTCTCTCAGTATTTCATTTTGCAAATGCTGTTGTTCTTCACCAGTACTGTGTTTCTGAACCACATTATTCCCAGCCATCTTCCAGTTGCTATTGCTCACGTCTAGAAACCCCTGCACAAAACTCTCTCTCCTTTGACAATAATATGTGATCTAAAGGGATAGCAATCTATCAACAAAATTCTGAGTCCATCCTCTCTGCTCATAAAGTGTATGACTGCATGAAGTCTTGGTGTTCAAAGTTAAGCATATTCAGGTAATTTGACCTGGAATTCTGCAGTCTGATAAGCAGGCTGTCAGCCTCAGAGTGAATTGCTTTGTTTCCTTCAGTAGTTTGGATTAGAATTTAAACATTAACAGTGACCTACAGGGATTGCAGAATGTTTAACCTCAAAGCAACAAAATACTGCATTTCCTTCTATCTCAACCGCTGCATATCTGCAGAGACTGTGTAATTCAACTTAGCGCATAGAGAGTATCGTAAAGTGGAACAGGGAATATTTAGTGATTCTTTTGCTGATTCCATGTTCCTATATATAAGCCATGGTAGGCATTATACTATTCTTATGAGGCATAGTTACAGAATATTAGAGGATTGTGGCTGTAGTGTTATACAGAAATATCATTAATAATTAATAAATCTAAATACTATAATTCTATTATTCCAAAACCTGCATTCTTTTACCGAGGATTTTATTTCTGTTTTCTTCAGTTTGTATCTACACTTTTTTGAATATGCTGCCAAAGCTTGCAAAAATCTGAGCAAATAAGGCTAGTTTTTTCATCTATAGCTTTAAACCTTCCAAAAGTCCATTATGTTAAATCAATACTATTATTTCCACATCTGTCATGTTTTTATCTGGAAAAATCTTCCATTAAATTTTCTTCCTTTCTGAATTTCTACACAAAAACTGGATTGAAAGATAATTCCCTGAGAACTTGGTGTAAATAGGTCTTCCCTTTATTTCCTTCAGATTAAGTGAGGCAAGTGAAGGCTTTTGAAGAGGTTCTTGTTCAGAGGCGCACTATGAAAAACTACATGGAGTTAATTGTACTTTACAGCTCTTCTGAGGTATTGGTGCTTGCTTCTGCTTTCCAGTTTACTTACGTCACTAAATAAGTAAAATATGGTTGTCTATGCAAAGAACTTTTATGTCTTTTCATTTGAATACACCTTGAAAGAAAGATTTTTCAGGCAGCTTGAAAAGAAGTATCATAGGTTGAATAATGCAAACAAATGATATCACAAGTATAAGGAATCAAAAAAAAAATAAATGTAGCTTTAGGGTCTTACAAATACTTCAAAAACTTCGTATTTTATCAGATGTCATTGTTGAGGCCTTCATGTTTTCTGTAACTTTCTCCTGTCTAGTTCAAGATACCAGCTATTAATAGTGAAATTATTTCACATGGCAGTTGAGTTTTAGCTGGGCACTTGCTTTCTAAGTTAAACCTAAACTTCCCTTTTTGTGCTATGACTCGTCCTTTCCTCCCCCTTCTCCAGTCTTTGATATAGATGTTTTTGGTGTTATAATTATTTTGGTGATATAATTTATTTGTTAAATTGGTCTTTATTCTTAGTAACTCATGCATAAAACAAAGATTTGATACTAAAAAATAATAATTCAAAACCAGAGATCAAGCCTCATTCCAGTGAGGGAATCATAATGACTGTGTATCAAAGAAATCTGGAAGACGAAAAAAACAGAGATCTAGATATCTTTCTGTAGATGTTTAGAGGACTCTTCTATAGCAGATGGTTGTGTTTCATCCCCATCTGCTTTTCTTGATTGCCTTTAATGTATGTTACCAAAAATCTCCTGTACTGATTATAACGATAAACTTTTGGAAAGGAACTAAAAAAAAAAAAAAAAAAGAAATAGAAAGGGAGCCAGCCTGAGTTCTAGATGTCTGAAACACCTAAAAATATGAAGTTAGACTTAGAAGCTTGAAGTGATAGTCACTTGAAATATTTTACATCATATTTAGCTCCCAAGTTGAGAGTACCACAAAGTAAACACTCCTAAACAAAATTCGTTCCTCTACAAAAAGGACTGTGAGGGGACATCAGGAAGAGCCTGAAGAACTGTAGACATGCTCAGAATTTAATTTTATGATTGAATCACAGCTTACCAGCTGGTCAGAGGTAGTTTCTCTTCCATTGATGTTGTCACACAAGTGGTGCAGTGGGTCCTAAAGCTAATAGGAGAGCTTTTGGATGGTTAATGCAAGGTAAAGAGAATCCTGTGGGGATCTGGAATCATCAGATGACCTCTCCCTGCAACCACTGTAGGGGTCTGGGTGAGGTAAATAGGCTATTGTGTGTATTACTGACCTATCCCAAGAAACTGAGACTAGAGAAGTGCTATGCCACCCTTCTGCACTTCTTTGTCCAAGCCTCATAAGAGCCCTCTTGACTTAAATCAAAATACAGAAGAAAAGCAATGTAACATGAAAACATGGGCTTCCTTCCCCTAATCTCTGAGATTCTGTGGAAATAAATGAGCAAGGAAGAGAAAAGCAGAAATGCTCAGTCCAAGGTTATTCAGCCAAACTACAAGAGGAAGAAGCCTTTTTGCAAAATCCTTTTGAGCCCGGGCTCATCACTGGGAGAGCTGGTCTCATATTGGGAAGAAAACCAAGTTATAATGTCTGTCAACAGCCATATGTAGCCAGGCTCTGAATTCTACATGCAAAAAAAATAGTTGCACAACTTGGCAATAGTCTGTCCTTCAAGACAGAAAGGACATGACATCTCTGCTGCCTAGACATCTTCACTGGAAGACATTGAACAAGATCTATCTAGCAAAATTTTGTATTTATTTCCTCTCTTGGAGGCTGCCATGAGTTTTCACACTTTTATTCCCAAAAAGCTATCATGGAGTTTATCATCTGTTCTATTTTGCACATGTACCATGTTAGTCATGTTGTAGAGGCATACATTTGTCTACAGTCTGTCACTTAAGTTGTGTCAGCTTTTACTTTTTCAGCACTGTAAAGTACAGGTTATGCTAAAGTGGTTTTGTTTGATGAGTTGATTGAAGGCAGAAGTTGCCAGTCCTTGTAGTGCTTGGTAGCCACTATGAAAGACACCCAGTTTTTCATTCTGGGAGGAAGCTATATTATTCAGTAAAGGGCTGCAACTGTTTGTCATCTTTAGACCATTTGACTGCTTTGTGCAGTTGAGCACTGTGGCGGATCAGATGAGTGGCAGAGACTTTGCATATTTGACACAATATGCATTTATGCCTCATGGGACGCTGGTGCCTTGTGAAGTTTCCTACTGCTGCTGCTGATCCTAAGTTGCTCAGGCGCATGAATAGTCTAATTCCACATGGCTTTACTCCATTTGTCAGACTTAGTCAGAAAAAAATATTCCCCAAAGTGGCATTTGCCAGCTCCTTCAGGACCCGCAGATGGGTTTCATCAGGACCCATGGACTTGTGCACGTTCAGGTTCTTAAGATGGTCTCAAACCAGATCCTCTCCTACACTGGGCCCAAGGTCTTCATTCTCACAGTCCCTGCGTCTGCCTTCCAAGACTTGGGTGGTGTGGTCAGAGCATTTGCCA
>WYDI02039341.1:0-11968 GCA_009867235.2 Psittacus erithacus
GACAGGACACCTGACCCAAACTGACCAAAGAGGTATTCTATACCACAGCACGTCATGCCCACTATATAAACTGGGGGCAGTTACCCAGAAGGAGAGGATAGCTGGGGTGGGGCTGGGTATCTGTCAGTGATGAGCAGTTGTATTCTCTTCTCTTGTTATTTCCCTTGTCATTTTTTATTATTGGTGGTAGCAGTAGTGATTTCTGTTACACCTCAGTTACTGGACTGTTCTGATCTTAACCTGTGGGAGTTGTATTATTTCAGTTCTCCTCCTCATCCCTCAGGGAGCTGAGGGAGGAAGGTGGCGGAGTGAGTGAGAAACTGCGTGGCTAGGCTTAAACCACAACACTACCTAAAAAGTAAATCCAAAAGAACAGCAATGCATGTGAAAAATAAAACATCAAACATTAAAAAAGTAATGTTCCTAATAATAACTACAAGTGAAATCAGCATCTTTCACTTCCAACAGAAACTTAAGGGCAAAATTGGTAGAGTTCAGCTGTGAGTAGTAGACTTGCAGGTAATACAGAAGGGGAAGCCTCACTTATACCTTCCTTACTGTCATGTTAAGATACCAGGTAGTCTACCCGCTTCCCAAGAAGGATGAGACCCTTGTATCCAACCCACCTGCCCACCCTGGGCAGCCTGCCAAGTTGGAGGGTGTTCACCCAACCTATTTAGGGACCCTACGAGCAGCACCATGCTGATAGAGGTTCGGGAGATCAGTCCACTCGCTTCCCAAGAAGGACGAGACCCTTGTATCTGACCCGCCTACCCCCCCTTTGGGTAGCTCACGAAGTTGGAGGGTGTTCGTTTAACCTATGCAGGAACCCCACGAGCAGCACGTTAGGCCAAATCCCTTAAAGTTTCCGGAAACTTATATATATAAGAAATTTATTACATATACTTGTGACAGGATACAGGTTCAAGATAGCCGGTGATAGTGACTGACTATGAAAACAGATTTGGTTTCAGTCAAAACTGATCAGTGGTAATACTAAATAGCTAGCAAGATGTTAGTAATTAAATGCGCATAACACAGAGCTCTTACCCAATAGGCATCCCTATGGAGAGGAAGAAGGGAGATCCAGCCCATAGACTGATCCCAGACGTTTCGATGGAGGGCTTCTCCCACCACATCCCCCTTCTATTTCTCCAGTTTATACTGTTTCTTTACTTTTAGGTGGAGCTTGAGTGACTCTAGTCATAAATTCCTTTCATACCTTTGTTAGGATTGGTGTGAATTTTCCTCACTTCGATTTAAAGGTACAGGCTAAAAGAATTTCAGAGCGCAAGTTCAGTGAGGGATGGTCACAGCCTGGGCAGGGGTCTCTGTTGAGGTGGGTGTGTGTTTTAGTATTTTAATGAAGCAAAGTTCAGCTGCAGGACACGTTCTCACCATCGCTGCTGATGCAGTAGCTACGATCCATCTCTCTTGACAGCATCCGGGCAGCTCTTCCTCCCTGATAACAGGAATGAGCCGTGGTACTTCCAGTCCACTCTACTTCCCATTTCAAGGATATTGCCCTAGCAGCAGCATCTGTGTCTTATCTCAAAGTTGCTCTGACAATACAGTCTCTGAGCTGAGCTTTGTGAAACCATATTTCTTCATTTTTCCCCAACCTCAGTTATTTTCCCACACCTACCACGGTCTCTGCCTTAGCAACTCATTCACGCTGCTCTATATTGATGTCTTCATCTTGTACAACTCTGCTGGGAGACTCTTTAGCACAAGAGTGATTGGTGATATGCAGCACTTTTCCCCTTTGGATTTTCTTAATATTAAGAAAAACTTACTGTTTCTTTCATCAATCTTGATTCAAATGGCAGCCTTCCATCATTCAGAAGTAATTCATTCATACTACATCTTCATCTGCCCACTGACATTAGTAGCTGCACATTAGCATTCAAGAGAACTAACCTAGTATCAGCACAGGTTTTGTGTGTGACGCATCAGAAAATCAACAACTGCTAAATTCACTTACATAAAAATGCTTCTCCTGCTGAAATTTCACTCTTGTTTGCAAAGCAGAATGTCCACAATCAGTCTTGGCAGATGTTTTGTGGTCTGCAATACACACTAACCCAGAAACAAACAGCACCTCTGTTTTCGCTTTGGCAGCTGCCCAATGATAACAATGAAATGGATGTGATCCAAGCTCATTCTTCAGGAACATGGAACATCATCCTGTGCATGAAATACAGCATCTCCAAAAAAAGCATCAAATCACTTAAAGTCGCATGTCTTTAATACTTACACGATAAAGTGTGAGTTGCAGCAGTGAATGAAGAGCAGAAAGTGTTGCAGGTGTTGTTCATGATAAGACTACAATCACGTCATTCAATTTTGAGTAGATTTCTATCAATCGAAGTCAGAAATGCTTTTCCAAAGAGTAAGCCAATTAAAATAATATGAATTCCAGTTACTGCCTCCAGAAAGCTCTTGGAACTTTTGGTAGATAAATGTGCAGTGGCAAGTGATGCACTCACACAAAAGACTTTCTTCCCATCTGTACTGATTCCCAGTCATCAACATAACTTATTCTCAAGACTCCAATGTGAGAGGTTCCTCGATGTGCAGAAGATAATGCTGATAAAGTAATTCATTAATCTCCATTATGAACAGCAAATAATTTTTACAAAAAATAAATTGGAGCAATTCCAACAGAACACTATTCTTCCCAGTGATGTAGGTTAAGCACAGGAAGGCAAGGCTGAGAGATACTGAAAATTCTACCCATGAGGATTTTTGAACCTCAACTGGATGATACTTTCTACAATTGATATAACTGTGAAGGTAGCCTTGGTTTGAGCTGGGGGTTTCGTAAAGATGACATGCCGAGTTCCCATTCAACTTGGTTTTTTTTCTATAATTCCTATGATCTACTCTTCTAGAGAAAAATGCTGAACAGGTTTTAAAATAAAAGGAGACAATAAATTGAATGAAAGGTCTGCATGTGAAGTAGGTATGTGTACAAAGCATAAATTGTAATTCTTTATTTCCAATGGAAATAGCATGTTTTAATAGAAACAAAACCCAAGCAAACAGAAAACAAAAAACAACCCAAACCCAAAAACATTGGTAATGGCTGTATCTGAATGGAGAACTTTAAATGGCTACAAACAGAAGAAAACTGCATGAACTCTACAGAAGTTGAAGCAGTGAGCATGAAAGAGTAAGCCTTCAGAAATCCATTCCTACTAAATATATAAAGAAAGAAAATATCTATAGCTGAATAAATAGTTCTGTGCTGAGTATATATAGGAATCTGCACATGTTACAAACTACTTGATAAAATGCCTTGTAACTGAAAATGCCTGATAAAAATATGATTCAACAGAATTAAGGTCAAAGGTAACACTTACTTTGCTAAAAAAAATAAAATTTCACTGAAGTGGGTGTAACTATGAAGTATGCCAAACTGGGAGAATTCTTAAGTTTAAATTACGTATGAGAAACAAATGAGGAACTACATAAGAAAAAAAAAATGGCTCAGAGTTTCTGCTTTACCTGTTAACCAAAGGCTTCCTTCTCACAAATATTTTGAAGACCTTGCGTACATAAATAATATTTTAATGCAGAGAAAGAAAAATGAGTAACAATATAACAAAGAACAAATTCTAGCATATATCTATAGGTCAAAAAACTTTCTGTTTATATCAATAACAAGCAGACCTTTTCTATATTTCACTTCCGTAATTTCTAGTAAAAGTCAAAAATTAAAAGAAAACAAGGCTTAGGAAACTCAGAAGGAAGAGAAAGAGCTTTTGTAATCTGCTCACTTGGCAAGATTTTTGTAACATCTTTCCCGTGATGGGAAACCAGCATCATCTTCTACTGGTTTCGTAATCTTCCATTCTCCAAAATGGCTATAGTGTTTGCTGAAAGAACAGTACCAGATTCATCAGCTCACCAGGATGTTGAGTATCAGTTGTTAAAAACATCAGAATTTGGGATCCTGGTACTATATGATAGGACTTGTAGTCAACCATGATTTCATAGATTTTCACAGTTATGATGCTAGCATTTTCCAGATAAAAGAAACTGGTTTAACTAAATACTCCTTGAAAGAAGTCAAGGATTCTACAAACTTGACCAGAGGCCAGCTGCAGAATCGTTATAAATTGTTTAGAAAATAAAAGAATAAAAGATGAGACAGATACCAACTTCAGTCTACATTGGCATGGATGAATACCTATCCTTGAAGAGGTGGAAGTGAGCGCTAATTCTTACTGCAGATTAAGACATTTCTCTGTCTTTCTCCCTGTGTAGCATCCAGCTTCATTTGAAGTATATATGTAAGCCAGTCCTACCCTCCTCAGTATGCATTAGTACATTCTTCCCTGCACCCTACTTCCCCAGGCTATCCAGAATTAGCTGAAGACAGAAGCTGAAAAGGTATTTAGGCCAACTTGTTTTATGTAGCATGTGTTACCTAATTCATCTGATGTGTGCTCAAGGCAATGGCTGTGTTTCAAGTATCTTGATGTGTATGTGAACTAATAAATTTGTATGTATGCCTTGGTCTAGTGTTACAGTAAAAATTTATATTGCATGTGAAAAAGATATCAAGTGCATCCACTTCTTAAATGTACATAGCCTTATTAAGGCTTTATTACCAGCTGCAAGGTATTGGCAATAATGCTGAACATCCATTAGGCATTTATGAGTAAAAAGTTTCAAGGCATCAGTTGATTGCTTCCAATTAGCAAGTTTGCAAGGGTTATGATTACAAAATTTTGAATATTAAACTATTGTAAAAGGTTTATAATTACAGAGGTGAAATAAACCTGTTACCTAAAAGGCTTAGTATTAGATTAAAAAAAAAACCCATCAAAAAAACCCAACCCAGATTATCAAGTTTTGCTTTTACTCAGAATGACCGCCATTTTAAGAAAATTGATGGCATTCTGCTTTTTTGCAGTATTGTCTTCAGTCATAATATGTGCTGAATGTTACACTGAATGTAAGGGGGGTCCTTTTATTTCTGGGTTTGGGGGCCTGGATGTTTTCTTCTCTTGCTGTCCCTGGAATGCACACATATGTTAAGGAAGATTTCTTTGTTTATTTATCACTCACCCTCAGAGTACAGACAAGCTAGGTATATGAACAATTTACACCCTAGGCAGTGCAGAACAGGTATCTCCCATAATGGGTTACCAGGATGAACAGCAAGGCTGTGATATTCTGTTCTTTTTTTTTAGAATGTCTTATGCTCACCAACTGTATATTCAACTACAATTTTAGGTACTCAGCTACTGCCAGGATAGCTGCACCTTACTCCTATCACAGATTTGACCCAAAAAGGACCATTAGCTACAGAAAAATTAAGACTAAATCCTGTTCTCCTGAATAGCACATGACCCTTTGAATAAGATAAGGGTCTTTCTTTCTCTGAAATCTCATGCTTTACATGGTATGTGCATTTCCATTTCAGCAAAGAAATAAAACAGGAGTCTTGCATATTATACATATTTCTATCATCTTCAAAGCTGATCTAATCTATCTATTATAAATGAAGCAGAAGCCTGACAGAAAAATGTGACGTCTGATGGTCTAATTAATATAATCATTGCCTAATAACATGGTTTTGTAAGTTCGGAATTTACTTTCATCATCCTTTGTGCAAATAAATTTGCTAGATCAAATATTGACACAAATCTACAGCAATGGTGATATAACCAAAGTCCTTTCAGCAAGTCATGAATTTTCTGCTTAAAATCTAATTTTAGAGAAGAACATCTGCATCTTTTTCTCCCTTTGAGGACATAAGCTGAAAATAAAATGAAGCAAATATATATAGAACTGTAGTCATCACTTTCACTTGTTATTTTTCTTGGTGCTTTGCAGTAAGTGAAAAACTATGGAATAGGCTCTTACAAAACAGAGGAACTCCATTAGTAGTAATTTTAAAGAGTCTGCAATAGAAAGAGTTGTATTAGAATTGCAGTAGGGTAATGTTGCAGGCAGCATTTCTAATCGCATTGGACACCAACCTTGCATGTTACCTGCATCTTGGATACCTACTTGCCTTCTGAAACCTACCTATACTGTATTTCCAACTCTGCCTAGGTTTAACTAAGGAAAGTATTATGCAATATATGTACATTTCAGTAACTGAGCCCTTACTGAGGAGAACATTTACTTTGTTATCCATGTGTCCCCTTAGCTATCCAAGCTCATCATCTTTACTCAAAAGATGCACACAGTAATTCAAGAAGTAACAAACATGAAATTACACTATAACCAAACTAATAGTAAGTTTTTTATTTCAGGTAAGGAAATATTCAAGCTAATCCTTTCTTGTGATTTAAACCCAACAAGCAGCTAAGCCTCACACAGCTCTGTATTCACTCCCCTGTCTCAGTGGGATAGGGGAGAGAATCAGAAGCATAAAAGCGAGAAAACTCATGGGTTGAGATAAGAACAGTTTAATTGTTGAAACAAAATGTAATAACAATGACAATAAAAAATAATACTGTAATTTTTAATGAAAAGAAAAACAAAACCAGAGAAATATAACCAAATAAAAACTTGTGATGAAAATGAAAAACAGTTGCTTACCACCAATCAGTTGATGCCCAGCCAGTTTCCAAGTAGCGGTCCCCTGGCCATCTTCCCCCTAGTTTATATGCTGAACATGGCATCATATGGTATGGAATATCCCTTTGACCAGTTTGGATCAGCTGTCCCAACTGTGTCCCCTTGCAGCTTCTTGTGCACCACCCAGCCTACTTGCTGGCAGGACAGCATAAGAAGCTGAAAAGTCCTTGACTTAGCATAAGCACTGCTCAGCAACAACTAAAATATCAGTGTGTTATCAACATTATTCCCAGACTAAAGCCAAAACACAGCACTATACCAGCTACTATGAAAAAAATTCACTGTATCCCAGCCAAAACTAGAACACCCTTGCTTCTACTAATTCTGGATTCATAACAGCTTGTCCATGTGCATTATAAAATTATAATACTTCCATAACAAGATCTGCTTTCAGTGAACACTCTCTGTCTTTGAGGTGTTACTATAGTAAGGCCCAAATTAATGTGCAATACACAGTGCCAAAGAGAGAAGAGTTTGGTCAGACAGTGTTTTGTGGATGATGCCTCTTATCCTGAAGATCACTGGCTTTGTTTTTCACTTTTTTCTTCTTCCAGGACTACAAATGAGTATAACAAGACATGAGTTTGCAAATAGCTTCTTAAAATAGTTATTATGACCAGAATAACAGTGAGGGAAGGTAAGGTAACAAGACTTCCTCCAGTATACTCCCTTTCTACAAAACATATTTTGGAGATTACTCTCGGTTACATCCCTGCCTGCACACTCAGGACACATTCATTTGGACTGCCTATACTTTGTTGACCTCTGCAGTAGGCCATTGATCTTCATTATCTTGACAATCAGATACGCAGAGCTGTAGTCCAAAAATCTGTGAAGGCAGTTCCTCACTTACAAAAATTAATTTCTCAAATTCTGATGCTTGATGCTCATTCTGGTTCCTACACAAGTAGTTAAATATAGATTCTCCACATTTTCTAAAGTCTGAAATGTGTATCTGCAATCTTTTCAAGACGTAAGTTTGCGTGTTTGATACAAATTACAAACTCTACATACATTCTTCTAGTCCTTGGTCTAATTACTGACAGTAATGTCAGTTTCTGCTAAAAACTACCTGAGGCACTTTTGGCTCCACATGTAATGTATATAATAGCGCAAAAAGTGAGTCACTTTGCTGAGAGAGATTGAATTCAAAATTCTTTGGCATTGCTTCTCTGTTTAACCAGTCATATGAACTACAATAGGATATCTTGACTGTCTTTACAGTGTGCACATTCAATCACAAGAAGAGACATTTGCAAAGGATGCATTAATATTTTACATGCATGAAGAAATAAATTTTGTACAGCACTGTGTGTTAATATCTAGTTTTTGCTTTGGACAGCAATACATGTCCCCGTCTCTTGAGCACTGAACTATGCTACTTTATACTAAGAAACTGGATAGCGATAAAAAAGTATTCCCACAAGATGTTTGCTGTGCATCTATGAGGATGATTGCCTTAGAGACAGTCTGCAAGAAAATCAGGAAAGCCTCATTTATTCAAAGAGCAGTTTGCAACGCAGATTTTTAATATCATGCCAATATTGTTTGTGTGTGTGTTTGTTTTATAATGAAATTGTGGGTTTTATTTTTTCTTTCTCAAATTGTTCTTTTTCTGACCTCAGCTACATTCTCTGGATTTCTTGTTGTCATGCAGTTTTCATCTATACAACTTACTTTTCAGCAATTACAGCATGAGTCCCTTGCCTTCATTCTGTTTAGCTTCAAAAGATTGATTTAGACATTTTCTTGTTTAAAAAAATCCCATCCCTCCACTTTGCTTGTTTTTCTCTTAAAAGAAGAACAAGGGGTAGACCAGAAGAATCTTTTTTTACCTTTCTACATTGTCCTTCTATTCTGAAGCATTGCATTGCACTAACACTGTTGTTACTATATGCTCTATATTGATAGTATTTAATTATATTAATTTCTAGATAACACAAGTCTACATCCATCCAATGTTTGATTACTTAAAGCAGAGGAGGAAGAACATTAGTCTTCATGAGTAGGACAGAGTCAGATTAATAGGGAAGAATGATGGTCAAAAAAACTAAGCCTAAATTTTTTTAAGGAAGCAGCTGCAGAAATCTTAAGATAAAAAAAGCAACAGTCAAAGAGGCTGATACCAAATCTGCCCTTTTCTTCAAATGGCTACTCTTGAGTGTGACAAGGCAAGTATTAGCAGTGTACAAGGATGTTTTGTACAGAAAAAGTTCAGAAAGACAAAAAAGTAATTACTCTATTTTTCAAGAAAAGCAAATAATTCTGTTATTTATACAACCCTTGACATTTCTGCAAGATGGATTACTTTAGAATCCAATAGACTGGTGACCAGAACTACACCTGGCACTTAAAAACAAATAAAAATATCCCAAATCAAACAACTTAGCTGTAAATGTTTTATTCAATGCATTCCGTATTCCTATATTTAAAAGCACATATTTGAAAAACAAAAAGCATTATGTTATTTGTATATCCTAAGTTTCCTAAGGTAAGTTCATAAATTAACAAAATGTCCAGTGCTGGCTTTTGATCACAGATATTGGTCCTTAAACATTTTTAATTCAAGAAATATCTTGGGATTTAGACTCAGATTTTTGTATGTGTTACATAATACCTAAAAGTAAAAAAATGAGAAGAAAATCTTTTTGGAGAAATCATTAGTGAAATTATCATTTAAAAAACCAATGTTTTATCTGTATCTCTGCACTTCAGACCAACATGAAAAACATATACTAAGCAGGATTTCTACTTGCTTCAAAATTGCACCAAGTGCTGCATCACTGACGTTACATTTGCTTACCCATGATCTGTAACCTGGGATAGGGATATGTTAGAAGCAATTGAGTCAGAGCACGCTACAGCTATACTTCTCAGATGCAAGATATAATTTCTCAAAGGGGGAAAGGAATTTTCCCAACATTATCATTAGCAGCTGTTTATATTTTTCTAGACATTTGACTGCGCTACACAGAGGGTTGCTACAGCTTACATTGAAGGTGTTAGTCAATAAGTAGGTTGTAGTCATGGCAAAGTCCTTCAGCATAGAAACTGAGACAGCAATATTTTTAGATTATCCAAATGATATTGTGAGCAGCAGTAGTAAAATTTGTTCTCAAACCATTTGAGCAGAAGGAAGTATTGTCACTCAGGTCTGCATGTATAAGATAACTTTAAAGTATTTACTCTAACTCTTCTTTATTTACCATAAGTTTTATCCGCGTAGAATAGTTAATGAAAGGGTGTTAACGGAGAAAAGTCTGTCAAATAAAGCACGTTAGACAATTGTTACTTAAAAGGACAATATTGACTGCAAAAAAGTCAGACTTGTTTGCCCAGTCAAAAGTTAGACTTTAAGACATAAAAGCTACAGTAACCTGCAATTGACCTAAGAGAAATTATGCACTGGAGCAAAATGTAATTGTCATGGATCGCTTAGCAACAGAAAGTTAGAGCACTTCAATTTACAGGGAGGAAAAGGACTGTCATTCCAACATAGGCTGCTAAGAAGCTTTACTTTGTTGGGGGTTGGTAGGAAGGGAGGTCCTTCACAGTTAAAGTGGTTTGGTTTTTTTTCACAGGTGCGCTAGGCAATTAATCTAGAAGATACTTTCCTCCCCTGCCTGAGTGATAATCTGCATGGCACACTGATTTACACTTCCATAATATCCTTTTCTACAGGTACCTTTTGGACTAGAACAGTATTTTGTACAAGGACCTGAAACAAAAACATTGAGATACTAGAAAGCAACAAGGCTTGCTTTAGGGAAGGGCAAGTAACTATGATACATGCAAAAAAAAAGAGGGAAGAAGCTAAACCAAGATGCTTTTGGAATGAATGTGTAGAGGAGGCCACTAATCAGGTCTAACTGAAACAGTCTCAGGACTGTGCCACAGATTACAGGGCTGTATTACCACCACAGCCGTTGAAGACTCTCTGCAGGCCTGTAACTAGTCTTGTGTTTTACTGACAGTGTACTTAGTACAGTGATTTTTTCAGTAGCACTTCATTAATCAGAAATGACCTGACTGAGAATATACATGGCCATATACAAACATGACAAACCCAACCTCACGTCCAATTTATAAACAGGTAAAAGAAAGATTTTAGCAATTAAATCTGAAATCTCTGACTCTCATTCCACCTGGAGAAAACTGATTCCCATCCTAGCTCTTTTACTTCCTTGTTGAGTCCCACTAGCCAAAATGACTGCATACTACCTTGATAGCTATAGTTTCCCAGCTATCGATTTCAGTCTCATGCTACTCAGTGCAATATTTCAGCCTCAGCATGAGAAAAATCATGTCAGCATTGTGATGTCTTTCATTCCCAGTACGTGTCCAGCCCGCAAAAACTATCCTTTGTCAGTATTTAAACCCTTAGGAACCTACAGCTCTCCCTAATGCTACTGTTACAGATTATACCTTGCCACATTAACCATAGCATAGCATGTAGTCTGAGCACAGTCAAAAGCCATATATATCCATCAACAGCAAAGGAAAGATTGACACCTAAGCAGAGGACTCATGTTCAGGTAACACTGAATCCAAATTTTGTCTGGCCATCAACCAAAGAGGCATCGGTTCTGGATTTGTCAATGCATTATATGAGAGGGTGTCACTGAATAACATGCTGGCAAAATGGATTAAACTACAGACGCCTTTAACTTTCTTTGCCCCAGCTATACTTATAGAGCTATATAGAACTTACTTTACAAATGCCACTGTAAAAATTGAATTCTAGTTATCTCCTGGTTATGCCAATTTGTTCACAATCAATCAGCTGCATCCTTTGCTATCTTTGCTTCAAGGTCATAGTCATCAGCATGTGTGATTACCTTAATGATTTTGTAGAGCACTGTAGTCTATTAGGATAATTTGAAGCACATCCATATTCTAACATACATTCACTTGCTAGCCAATATTCTTCAAAACATTTAAGAAAAAGGGAACAGTATTGAACCTATCACACACCCTAATTCAATGATTGGAAGAGGATGAGACACCATACACTTTGAGCTCAAATATCAAGGGGTGGAATAGACTGATTTTATCAGTAAATCTTTCCTGTGGAACTGTAAAGTACTGAAGAAAAACTATGCTGTGAAAAAAACCTTTTCTGTTATAAGTCACCCCAATGTGGCTACAAGCTGGGAACCTTTATGACTGAAAATGTATTGGCAGTTATCAGAGGGAATAGCAGGAGTGGATTGCTCAGTAAAGGGAGGCAAGCTGGCAGCTTTGGGTGACAGCAAGCCCAGCAGGGGAGCACCCTCACTGGCAAGGGCACTGTTGAGGAGTGGTTGGATGAGAAAGGGCATGGATCTATGGAGCGGTTGTACAAGCAGAGCAGATGCTAAGGCTG
>WYDI02039342.1:0-13841 GCA_009867235.2 Psittacus erithacus
AGATACTGGAAGGCTGCTATGAGGTCTCCACACAGCCTTCTCTTCTCCAGGCTGAACAGACCCAACTTTCTCAGCCTCTCTTCATATGGGAGGTGTTCCAGTCCCTGATCATGCTTATGGCCTTCCTCTGGACTTGTTCCAACAGTTCCATGTCCTTTTTATGTCGAGGACACCAGAACTGTACACAGTACTCCAAGTGAGGTCTCACGACAGCAGAGCAGAAGGGCAGGATCATCCTGCAAAAAAAAACAGAAGAGGGAAGAAGTTATGCAGGAAGTGGCTGAGGCCCTCCAATGAAAGTCCTTTCCTGGGATTCCTCTCCTCCACAGCAAGAGGTCACAATCACATCTAAAGCAGTTCAAACAAACACGGCATTTTTTACATTGTACAATAATACCTTTTATTGACATTCACTCAAGTATTCTATTGGTCTTTGTTTCATGACACTTCTGGCAAGGTTGCTTAACGAGGTAGAGCTGCCATGTGCTATCTGGCTGCTAGATCTTAAGCACATCTATTACTGGGTAATATTTTCTGGTTATTAAAATTACTATTATCTATTTTGCTTGTGGTATGGAATTGACAACCTAGAAAACAAGTCCGGGGGAAGAGGAGATGGGAAGATTATGGCAAACTGAAACTATAAAGCAATGCAGTAAGAACTAGACAGCTAGGATGATGTAGACCTAGAAAATACTCCTTTTCTCATGTTAATCGTAACAATGATTTACACTGCACCAGTGCAAGGCCAGGCAGCCGCAAGTATAAGAGCCCTTGAAACACCTGGCCAAAGTATCTCAGCTGCCCAGAACAGCATCAGCATGTGGAGATGACAGGTATCACGTGAAAAGGCAGACTAAAACCAGACATGGAAGCTCTTAAGCAATACAAAAGTACCTATATCTATGAAACATTATGTCTATTAAAGTTTCAGTATGTTTACTTCCAGAACAAAAATGTGTGCTAGACTCCCTGATGAATTACCTTTGTTATGGAAATAACAAAAAAATTGGTAAAAGCGAAGTAATGAAGGACATGACTGAAAGCAGTTTTATTCCTCTGAAAATCTGCATAGGTGAATAACATCTTCACCTTCAAAACTGTGATAACAATATGGTGTTGAACATAAATAAAATATGCCATTTTCACTGTCCCTAGATGGATATTGCTTCTATGGCTAAGAGATATTAGCCTGTAAATTTTTAGAATTATTTCTAAACGAGAATGGGAAGAGAATAGAGGTTTTTTTCCATAGCACTTAGTTTTCAAATTTTGCAACCAGATGTGCTATGCATCAACAGAAAAAAGCCTTTCAAAGGTTCTTATAAAGAAGGAAGGAAACTAATTATCATTTTCATATACCCACTCCAATTCAAGCTGAATTAAGGATGACAGGTTTCCTATGTACTAAATTCTCCCTTCTTTAACAGGGAGTGAGATACACAATAATATTTCACATGGCCTAATCTTCATACAGATCAATGCACTAAGTTATCTCCTGATTGAGATAAACTCCACTGATTAAAAGCCTTTTATTGATTAAAATTTAATTAAAACCAATATAGTCCCACAAATAGTTTTGAGAGTGATCTTTGAGAATTATCAAATGAAAACCAACTTCATGGGATAATTCTCTATTAAATATCCTGTCTACATCATCGTGATTGTTTCCATTCCTTAAATCAGGTATTTGTGTGAGCAATGTAGGTTTCATCCTAATTACCATTTTGTTCAAGCTTATGTGAGAAATTATAACTCTGAGTTTTTTTTAATTTCACAATGATGCAAAGTGTGCAAGCAACATTTAATTTTAATTTTCAAGTCATGTTCAGTAGTTAGTACAATTCCGCTTTTCCTAGCTCACCTGCCCCACTTCCTAGGTTTTTTTCTCCTTTTCTAAACATGAGTTCCAAGTAATCAATTGCACGTATGTACTAAGGCCAGTAGTATATTTTGTCAGTACAAACAAAAGCTGACTGTCTGAGATTTCACTTTATTCAAGAGAATGAAAAATGTAAAAACAACAGTTCTCTTACAAGCTATTTAGTGTTCTGTATTTATAATCTTACCCTCCTACGCAAAAAATGTATATACTTATGACAGGGTTGACTGATTTAAACAGTCGAAGGTAAATGCATGACAGTGTGATCTACTTTGTTGTTTGACACAGAAGAAAATAAGCTCTCACTGTATATATATATTAAAAAAATGTAACACGATAGCATAAAGATGTACTTTATATTCCTAAAACATTAACTGCACATACAAAAAATGAGTGTGTTAATTGCTACTTTATTGTACTACTTTACAATAGTATTATTGTACTACTTTACAATAGTATTATTGTACTACTTTACAATAGTATTATTGTGATATTATCTCCACTTGATTTGTAAAGGGTGATAAATTGTAATGCATTTTATTTCACCTGCAGAATCGTAGTATGCCAGGTTGAACAGAACCTCGAGGATCATCTGCTCCAACCTTTCTTGGCAAAAGCACTGCCTAGACTAAATAGTCCAGTGCCTATTCAGCATCACCCTCAGGAATATTTTAGAGCAGTTCTATTAATTTAATCTGTGGAACACTAAAAACTGACTGAATATTTGTTGTTTGACAACAGGAAACACTATTAAACTGTAGGTTACATTTAATTGCAAAAGGAATGCTACTCAGTCACAGTCTTTTTCAAGGACCAAAAAATAGCAAAGGTCTTCCTCTGGTATCTTGTACACTTTTCTATCACTCAGCAAACTGAATTATGCTGCACATGTAGAATGAAGTGTTACAAGATAATTTACATGATAAGGCCTTGCACTACTGGAGAAGTTATTAAAGATCATAAACTTCCTTTCTAAAAGTTATATGGAGCAGTCCATCTTTGATAAAGAGTAGCTGGGAATGAAATGTCTACATGCATCCTGATCCCTGATCTCTGGACAAGCTGTTACAAATAACGTGCAGATAATATTTCTTTCCACTTGCTTTTCAGCACAGTTGTTAAACAGAATGCAAATTACATTCTGACAATCTTTAAGCAGCATTTAAAAATTATGCAAATCTTTATAAAACTGAATCCAACGAGAATTATTATATTACATTACACAAACCTATAGATGCATGAAGCAGCTGATTTTGTCTTTCAACCTATAATCAAAGCAACGCAACTTATTTTAGATGTTTGGGGGTTTGGGGTTTGTTTTTCCATCTTTAACCCTTTACTGTTCAAAGGACAGAGAGAAGTACTTAAATCGCATGTGATCTTAATTGCCTTCGAGAACACTTGTAAAAGTGAATCAAATTTCTCATTGTTTGGGAAATACATTTTTGAGACTAGCATATGAATAGAAAGAGAATAGGTGTGTTACAAATAAAAGTAATTTAAACTAAATTAAATTTAAGGATGTGTCTTTTTTTCTTTTTTAAATGTATGCATTTAGCATCACTGAAGTAACCATCGATCAGCTGAAAAAAACCCACTCACAAAGTCATATTCCTGAATCATAACTAAAGCTCTAATAATTTCATTAAAATATGCTGGATTTCTAATAGCAATTTTGATGTGTCCACCTCACCAGTAAGAAAGGATTTGACATATCACTTGCTCTTCTATAAATGACAGGTCCTGCTGTCACAGAATTCATTTATCACAGAAATAATATGAAGACAGAATTTTATATTAAAAGAATATGATCTACGCTCATATTATTTGATATCCACAGATTCATTATTTTGATGAAATATCCACTCTATTAATGAGCTGCAAAACCAAGCATTCAAAGCTCCAGCCAAATCTAACAGGTAAAATTATACAGCGTCTGTCCTAAGGGGACACTAAGGAATAATGTGGTCAGCACCTCAGTCAGATACTTTTATTAATCAGTCAAAATGACAAGTTGCAATTTGACATCTGGAGAGCAATATGGGAAAAATCACCTCTGGCCAGCAACCTCAATTAAAAGTCTACTGGTTTTATCTATGGATGACTCTGTAAGACGTGATCACACCAAACCACATGCTTATTGAGTGACACAGGTCTGAGACACTACACTGGTCTTTCTGTAACCTAGTAAGCTGTTGATGCCCATTAATTGAACTATGCACAAGGAGAATACAGCTATTTGGCTGATACTTCTAGCCTAGAATTCTTGTCCTCTCTTTTGCTGTTCAAAGATACAGTAATTTCCAGGACTGCTATACCACAGGAGATGTCAATACGTCTAACCAGTGACACATTCTTATTGCATGCTTTGTAAAGTTAAGACACTATTGAAACATTAATTAGGAATGTTCTTGATGGACTTTGGACAGAATATAGTCAGAAATTACTAATTTATTGCACAAAGTAATATTAATGGTGACAACTGTGGACAACTTATTCCTCAATATTAGTACTGGATCAGCATCAACTCACTAACAAATAAAACAAGTTAGTATTATTGTATTCTCTGTCCAATCAGGAGATCTCCTCCATTTGCATTCTTGCTCGTTTATTTGGCAAAACTCAAATTTATTTAAAAAAAAAAAAAACAAAAACAAAACCAAAAATAACAAAATCCCACTCAGCATAGGAATATGGTGATGCTGGGCATAGCATTATTTCAAATTCCCTAACTGTTCCTTGAATAAAACTACTTATTATGTTTCTGAAATACTGGGATTTCCTAAGATATTAATTCTCATAATCAGTCCTTCATTATCACCTACTACAAAATTAAGACATCAGGGTGAAGGGAAAGTTGAGGTCAAAGTCAGCCTTGCAGGAAGAGGAGTAAATACAAAAGATGGTAGAAAAAGAGAGAGTCAAGGGACATTGAAAATTAACATCTGATGAAAAAGCATGAGATTAGCCTTAAAAAAAAAAAAAATCCAGAGAACTGGAGAGAATGTTGTCTGTACAACCCTGGGATTAGAATCAACTGAGACGAGTGTGACAAAGCAAGGAAATCAGGAAGAAACCGACAGGAAAGCAAACAAAGAAAATAGAAGGGGCAGGGGGGAGGAACCAAACCCACCTCCTTGTTTTTTCAGATTCCTTTTTTGTATTTTCTGGAAAGTTAATTTCAGCACCTAAGAAGAAAAGTGCCAAAAAAAAAAAAAAAAGAAAAGAAAAAAAAAAGACTGAAGGGTTAAAGAACATAAAAATTTACTCATTTTTCAGCTTATCTGACGATGCACATCTAAGACATGCATATTGCATGTAGAATGCAAATGAAAAACCTTCATTCATTCAAAAACCTTTCCTTTAAGAATATTATTCCTTTCACAATTTTCAGTATATCAGTATCCTGTAGAATTGCCTAAATTCCTTGTCTGTGATTTTTCAGTCAATTTTAGAGATCCTAAGTTGCTTTCAATAGCCCCACAGTGACTGAGTACTCATATAGGCCACATTTATTTCATCATGCAAACACTTACCTACTATGGAGAAGAGGAAATGTATACCTCTGGCAGATAAGAACTTTGCTGCTAGGTAATTGTCCCCTTGGAAAGTTTATTCAATATGAAAACTCCTGCAAAATGAAATCTTGGAACCTGTGCTATCAGTGAAATGTGAAATACTGATATGAAAGTGAGCTATATGCAGATATTATTTCCTACTGTGCTAGAAGCTATAATACACAAGGACTTTAAATGGACTTCAAATCCTATTTCCATACATTTTAATTTCATTCTAAAGTGATATTGCAGAATAAGGGATAAATTAGAAGTGGCCATTTTCACCGTGATTTTCACCATGATTTTCATCCTCATTCTTTCTTTTAATCGAATGCATGTGTTTTGGGGTTTCTTCATTTTAGGAAAATGAATGCAGCAGAAGCACTACTGAAATCTGTTTGGAAGATTTTTATCAGTAACAAGATATATGTAGACTGTTTTACAGCTAAACTAGTTTGAAAGTTTTGGGGGTTTTATGGGGCTTTTTTGGTTGGTTTTATTTTTTTTCATCTACCAAAGAAAACATTCAACCTAAAGAGCTTCATGTGACATGTCCTAATTAAATCCAACAATCTCTGTTTCCTTAGTAACCACTCAGCATCACCAGCATGCAAGAGAAAGCAGCAGGTGCAAGAAACCATAAAAATGAAAAATCTTATTTTGCCAATTACTTATTGAAATATTAGATTGAAGTATTTAATACCTGCTTCCTACTGATTTTAGTGCTTTCCAAGTACAGACTTCTACCAATCCTTTAAATAATTATAGACTAGTGAAAGCCAAGGAGATTGTTTTTTTCTTTGGCATTCCACAATCTTTTGTTATAAGATAGTGTACTTCCAACCATTCTTGCAGTTTAATACAATTGCATGTTTTAGAGTCAACTGCATACTCTTTAATTTTATTGTGATATTCTGCATGAGTTTATTTTTTGTATTTTTGAGACTTGTAGATTGTTATATGAAAATATATAGTGGTGTAGAAAGAGGAGACAGCGTCTACATGAGCTTTACAGAGCAAACTAAGCTTTGGGGAATAAAGCAAAATTATATAATCACAGGGAATTAAAAATGGAAATCTGTGAGGCAGGATGGTCTATATTTCAATACTAGGATTTTTCAGCACGTTATATTTCATGTTTATACTACAACTACTTTTTATATGAATAATTTAGCACCTACTGTCAAAATGAAGGTAGTTTACATCAAAAGAATGGCTTAAATATAGGGTTGCCTAGCAGGGTCAACTGGATGAGGATGAAAGAATAAAGTTTATCTACTGCTTTAGCAACTCTGCTTGAGGGATAAATATGACCCAAACATAAAGAGACAATCAGACTTAGATAAGGTGTTTAGCCATAAATGATAGCTCTGTGGCCCTAGATTTTTAAACGTCACAGACACCTTGAAACTTTCACCTACTAACCTCACTTTTATGTCCCAAGTTATTTTCAACAAAATGGCCCTTTGCTCAGCATAGGAACTTTAATGAGCTGCTTTACAATGGTAAGATATTGAAATGCAGGTGTGCTTGTGTACAGGGGCTAAACATGGATTTTGAATCCTTAATAGAGCAGCGTTCCTTTTGCACATAAATGATGGCTTGGCAGTAACCCTTTTATAATACTATTGTATCTTTTTTTTTAATAATTTCTCTTTTAAATCCTACCACTTGTGGAAATACCTTCCTAAAAAAAAACCAAAAAGAGGAATAAACAAAGGAAAAGTAGAAAGAGCATAAAAACCAGATCATCCCAGGATAAATCTGTTTGACTGTTTGCAATTCTTACAGCCCTTCTTGTATCTATCGTCCTCTGCTAGTAAACCAGCTATTTAAAACACAGCTGTAAATCATCTCAGTATGTTTAGAAGGATAAATGGAGGCATCCAGCCCAAAAAGGTAATGGAGTTTCTCCTTCATAAGGAGCAACAACAACAACAACAACAAAGAATAAATTTGTTCAAGTATGAGCAAGCACTCAGGTCATTAAAAGATATTGGCATCTTTGTCATGTCTGCACTTTTTTTAATGAAAGACTCTCTTCACGCTTATTTTAAACCTCACCTTTTATGCTCAACCAAATTCTTGGCATTAAAGTTTCCCTGAAGCTTAAATTTCTGCCTATGAAAATCCATGTACGCATTTAGTCCTTACTGTGAGAAGGTGCAACCATCCTGCTCAAGCCTGTGACTCTTTAGCATTATTCTTAAATGTCATAGAGAAAACCTCTCTCCCTATATCATTGAGCAGCAACATTTATCCAGTGGCTCAGTATATGTGATTATCATGTTCAGATCCCCTATTTGACCTGAGATGAATTTATCCCATATTTCAAGCTTTCCAGCGCAGTAACTGAGCTATCCATGTGCAGGGCACTCTCGCCCTGACTTGCTGAAACCATTTTATTAGGTAGAAAATAATTATACATTTACTGAGCCAAAGTTCAAAAATAAGAATTGCTTTTCAGCTACTTGTTTGAACATTCATATGGGAGGCAGAGTCCTGAACATAATTTTCTGTTCCAGTAACTGCTGTAGTATTTAAAATTATTACTCCACTCCCATAGAAGCTGAAATTCAGAATGATCCCTTCCTGCGTAGATGTCCCTGTCACTAGATCTGACGCTTAACTTTGCTCCAACCTAACATACATTCACTAGTGGAAGAAAATAAAAGGAATAAAATAATTCCAAGATTAGTCCTTCAAAGTGCTCACATCCTGCTCTTGAACTCTAAATACAGAAGTAGGAAATCTTTTCCCTAAAAGAGTTAACCTCTGCTCTGCTTTGAAAAGAAAGATGATACACTTCATTTCAGGAAAAGATTCAGGAATTAAAATCATGGGAAAATATAACTTTCACCCAAATTGCCAAAACCAAATTGCTTCACACTTCTTATCAGAAGTTGATCAGAGCACCAACATCCACATATCTCTACTATCCATAGTGTATGAACAGAAATTAACAGTACATTTGCAACTTCCATATTCTTTTTGAGAACTTTAAATAGAAAAAAATACATCATATAATGCATTAAAAATATTAATTTTGCATAAAATATTATGTTAGTTGCATTTTTACTAGACTGACAAGAACTTCTAATTTGTACCACTTCAAAATTAACCAGAAGGATTGAAAAAAAATATAATAAAGATGGATTGTACCCAAAAAAAGCCAGATCAGGCTAATTAAATATGTTCACTAGTTACTCATTACTTTAATTAGATTGTCAACAAGAACAGAAAAAAAAAAGGTTTTGTTGAAAAAGCTGAGTTAGAGACATTTCTGTGGCTTTTTTTCTGATTCATTTATTATTATTTTTCAGAAACTTTTGATACATTTAGTATTACCAAGTGAATTTGTCACTTAAATAAAATAAGTGATAATATATAAAATAAGTGAGATAAAATAGAAATGTAAGGTACCAGTAGTAACTGTTAAAAGTAGTATGCCATTATACACATGGACCACCTCAAATTCATAGAGCTCATGATAAAGCGTTCTGATTACGCATATACCAAAATTTAAATAAAACACACCACACAAATTTCTAAATTTAGTAACCATGTTCTAAAAGGTTTTTTCATGTACAAAGATTTATTCACAATATTAAGTTCAAAACCTCAGAGACAACATATCAGCTTCCAAAGGCACTTTTATGACTAATCAAAGTATAAGACAAGATACATATTGCAGGGCAGACCTCGAGAAAACAGGCTGTAGGATCACTGGACTTCAACAAAGAAAGCTATATGTTACACTCCAAAAAAAAGAAGACAAATAACAAAGCTGTCTTTCTAATAATTTGTTCTATCCAAAGAAAAAAGAAAAAATAGAGTCCAGTTTCTAAGAAAAATACCAGAAATAACTTTTATTTTCCCTTTATATAGCAAGTCCACTTCAGATAAACTTATTCCTATTTGTCTCTGCATAACCTTTTGAAATAAGTCCCCATGCATAAATACTTATGCTTTTAGCTATAGTGTGAATAGTTGTTAGCTATAAACAATAATGAAGAATAGGTTATTTAATTGCCTTTTAATTATCTACTTAAATCATAGAATCATAGAACACCAGGTTGAAAAGGACCTCAAGGATTATCTAGTCCAACCTTTCTTGGCAAAAGCACTGGACAAGTTTGCCCAGCACCCTGTCCAGACAAATCTTTAAAGTGTCCTGCACTGGGGAATCCAGCACCTCCCTGGAGAGATTATTCTAGTGGCTGATTGTTCTTATTATGAACAATTGTCTTCTGCTGTCCTATAGGAATGTCTCCAGGAGTAACTTATGCCTATTACTTCTCTTTTTTTCTTTTTTAATATGCGACTCCTTGTATAAAGGAAGTCTCCATCTTAGTAGCTACCCTTGGAATACTGGATCAGTTAAGATACTTAAGGCAAAGGTGTTTTTCCTTATGATTTCCTCTGCAAAAGAAAATTTCATTGCTGTCCCCTGTTGCTTCTTTAAGGATTTTTTTTTTTTTTTTCAACTTTGACTATTCCAGGATTTTTGGTTGCTTATTTTTTGCTGTTGCTTTTTTGGGTTTTTTTTATTGCCCTTGATTTTAACACAAATTGACCAATCAATATACACCATTGTAACATTTATTCCTATATTTTTAGGAACAACATTCCTGAGAACTGAGAGAGAATAAAGTTTCCAGCCTGGTCTTTTTCTCTTAAATCAACTTCTAACTTAGCAAATGCAAACTGATATGAGTGCTCATACAAGTGAGAAGGGTAACATAAACTGTACCCACTGCTACATATGTATCTATGTACTTTGATTGTGTTGCATAACCAGTAAATTAAGAATAGTTAAAAGTTGTTTATGAGTAATTTAAAAGGTAAAATTTACAAGAAGAATCAGTTAATTAATTTAGTCTCTCTGGATCACAGTTCTGGGAACTTTTTGGCTGAAGGAAACATAAAAGACTACAGTAAGGGAAGAAATTTCTTTTGGTCTGTTAACACATTTGGAATTACTGGGAAGATTCACACACTGGGAATACATTCAAATTTTAATGGCAATAACTTTCAAAAACTCTTTGGTACAGTGATACATATTTCAAACAAATGTCATATTTTGCATTAATATTCAAGTCTAGGTTCTGACCTCATTATGCTGTGTATGGTGAAAATGTGTATGACTTAGTGTAGGTCATATCATTGAAGTGCAATAAACACAAAAAGATACCTGTGATGCTCTTCCTATAATTTTTATTTCTTCAAACATATAATCCTTTCATGAATCTCAACTAACTTACTTTGATGTCAAAGCCCTAAAAGTACCAATTTTCATTTAGTCAACCTCAAAAAAAAAAATAGTTCAGTCACAATCTTGAGAAGAATGAGGATTACACAGTAAAATTCAGATCGCCTTACAAAGTACAGGTACATCCAAGATTTCCCCTTCAATAGTATGCTACGGACATTGCGTGGTCATTCACAGATTGTGGTTAGGGTCATTATTCTTAATCTGCTAATTTCCCCCAAAAACTCCTTGAAGTATTGTTAAGCAGAAGTCCTCAGTTCTGCTCCCTCATTTAGTATTTGGGAACAATGTAATTTGTAGTGGTTGGACGCTGGATTCTTTCCAGAATTCAGCTAATTAAGCCACTGAATAATTGCATTGCTTTACCAACAACTTTCAAATGTTTCAAATATATGATTACTGTATTTTCCATTGCTCTCCCAACTCCTTTTCAACACTATAATTCCTGCTGGTTTTAATCATTTATGGATAGTAATTGTCAAGCTAATCAAACTGGTGCTTTTAATCTTTATGTATTAGTTAGAACTGGTTACTATCTATCTGTACTTCTTAAAAAAAAAATCAAACATTATACAAGTACACCTACTGGATCTAATCACTGCATTCAGCAACTTACTGGCCTTTTGAAAAATGGAATATATTAAGATTACTTAAGACATAAAAACAAACTAATATAATCAATAACAAAAAAAAAATGGTCAAAAGGATTTACTTTGGGAGTGGAAAATATAAGAACCAAATTTGTTTACAGTGTACACCGAAAGGAAACCATGAAGATTTATTGAGTTTATCTGATGTCTCTGACGTGTCAAAGTGCAGTAATTAATGTAACATGCATCTATAAAGCTCCAACCATCTTCTTTGATACCAGACACCTACCACGAATGAATCATTTATTTATATATGCTTTGCGATATCATACTGGGGAAAAAAATAACTACTTGGAAGAAGTAAGCCATTAAGCTGAATACAGAAATCCCTCAGCAGTTTCTGGATCATGTTGAAATGTTTTTATTAGTTAGAACTAACTGGGAACAGAGCATAGTTTCTTTGATTTTGCATTAAGCTCAGCATCATGTTCCATAAACCCAGTAAGAAAATAAGTGATGTGGGAGTTCCAACTGCATCGATGGGGCTATTATTATTTCTGCCCCCCCACCACCAAATCTCTATCATTTATAGCTAGAGAATCATAGACAAAATGCTTGTACAAAACATTGTTACCATCTAAAAATTTTTGCACCACTTGCAAAGAATTCTGGAAGAATAAAAAAAAAAAAAGGAAAAAACTCACTAACACTAACCAAAACAAAATAAACAAACAAACAAACAAACAAACAAACAAAAAAACACCCCCCCCAAAAAAAAAAAACCCACAAAACAAACATACCCAAGCCAAAATAACACTAGACCTTATTCTATTTCTCTCCTATCCATATTTTTATGTTTACCTCTGTCAGATTATATGATCTATATCCAGTCTAGCAAGGACTGTGGTAAATTTACAGCACAAAAGATTTCTAAAGAAAGTTCTAATCCAGATATATGAGTTTGAATCATTGACATTAAAGTTGAATCAGTGTACAGTCATTCACTGCATATAACTAGTTATTACACTAATTTTGGACTGACTTACACCCACTGTTGCATTCAAATATAATTTAGTGCCCCAGAATAAAAGGCAAAAGAGCCCTACCTAGCTAATTTTGTGTGCCTAATGTTCTTGAGGGCATTAAGTGTCCCTATCTGTAAAGCATGTTAAAAGTACACAATCTAAGGTTTTGTAATGAAGTTTCTGGGGCTGTTACAGTTCTGCTTCAGCACCAGATCCACCTCTTCATGCGTGGCACCTCTGTCTGCACTTCAGACAATCAGGAATGAAAGGTGCTCAACTAACCAGTTGCTAAAAAACAGTATGTCGTGGGTCTTTCCTATTGTACAAATGCTGAGTAGCTGTTCTGTAAATATTAAGAGTACTTTTGCACTGCATAAAGTGGTTCCATTCTCCCCAGGTGCTATTTTATCTCCTTAAGGACGCATGTATAAATACCCAGAGATTCCCAAACTCCTGAGACATTGTTATTCTGAGCATGTCCAGATGGCCCTGGGTGTTTACGCTTTTCTCCCTGGCCATTCTATAAATCCAGTCGAAATGAATAAAACAGCTGCTTATCAACCAGAGTTGCTTGAGGCGGTCTGGTGTGTTCTGAACAGATGTAAAATATCAGGTATTCTGTTGAAAGAGACTGCAAGGATTTTTAGAGGTAGTGAACATGGGCTCAATTATTTTCTTTGCCTGAAATGATATAGGCTTCCCACTCTTCCCTGGTAACTCCCTTAACAGCTCAGAATGGTGTACTCTATAGGAGAATATTGCCAGGAGAGGGTCTAGCAGTAAAAATTTCAAACTCTTCTCACATTGCATAAATAAAGAATAACAGAAGCAAAAAGAGCATGTAAGTTATCATGGCTCTCCATCCTATTGACTAGGATGCTCACCCAGGCTGTTTTAGTACCTCAGCCATTTAATGTTTCAGTTTTTATATTAACTAGAAACTGTTCAGGAAAACAAAATAAAAAATTGAAACAGAATAATAACACAAGTTATTTTGTTTCTCTTGTGCCATATGCCTTCTTATGCTTGCTTTTCTTTTTAAAAACAAACGTGTAATTAAATACAGAAATAAAATAGCTTCATCCGGAATATGTGAATAGTCAGGGACACCAGAGACCTAGTACTGAAGGTCCTGACCTGGTGCTGAAGGACCTAGCAGGATCTTTCATCCTGGTGTATAAAGATGAAAGTTAAAATATAAGTTATAAAACTTTTAAAAAATTCAGTAGAAAATTGCATTTTGGGTAAATGCAACATCCCCTGAACTGTGAGATAAGAAGAAAGCCCACACTTCACATCTCTCTCTGATGCCTGATAGTTGCAGACACAGATTAACTTTTGGGTGGTGATGGATACTGGAGTTATTAACTCCATCTGGAAGAAAATGGTTTAGTTTAAGAAAAGGATTGGTCCTCTCTGTAGTAATTCTTGTTAAGTAGCTCTTGAAAAAGATTATTATGCTAAAATAAATATATTAAATTATTATAAAAATTATTAAAAATATTAAAATCAAAA
>WYDI02039345.1:6668-46291 GCA_009867235.2 Psittacus erithacus
GCCCCACCGAATCCAGCACCAGTGGCTGCAGCAGGGACAGGCACTGCTGCTTGGACATCCCTGCATAGAAAGGGGACACAACAGACAGCTCGGACGCTGCCGGGGCTCCAGCCATGGGACTGCATCTTCCTGCTGCCTCAAACATCACCTCCAGGAAGGGGAAGGTTGTCAGTAGCCTTCACAGTTAACACTCTGATGAGGTGACCGAGTAAAGCTTACTCACTCCTTTAAGGAGCTGCAAAACCTACTCCACAGCACAGGACAACCCAGACACACTTCGACTTCATCCTGCAAACCCTCCTGGGATAGGCCACAACTATCCAGCACACAAAAGCAGCTGCCTCTTGGATGTGGCAGTGTCACCCAGCCCCAAGCAGCCCACATTGCCCTGAGCCTCAGGGCCACCATCCCAGGGCCCCTCACTGACACCAAGTCTTGGGCACCTCCCTGCCACAGGAGTCAAAAAGAGCTCTGCCAGCACCAGGCACAAGCATGGGACACCTGGACAGTGCCAGGGGTGGCCCTGGGGGCCAGACATGTGTGGGGAACAAGCATGTCTGGCTGCCATGGGTGTCTAAAGGAAAGGAACACCCAAACCCAGCACCGGTGGCTGCAGCAGGGACCTTCCCATTCACAGACAGCTGTGGGGCTGCAGCCACGGGACCATTTCTTCCTGCTGCCTCACACATCACCTCCAGAAAGGGGAATTTGTCATTAACCTTCAGAGTTAACAGCAGAATGAGAAGACATCGGAGGGGCTGCAGGACCTGCCCCACAGCACAGGACATCCCAGGTACACTTCAGGCTCACAACGGTGCCCCAGCTGTGGGTGCTTACCTGCACCCAGCACCTAAAGGCAGATGCCTCCAGCGTGCAGCAGCTCCACGGAGGCAGCGGGGGCTTGGAAGTAGAGACTGGACCTCTGCTACTGCTGCAGCAAGGTACTGACACTGGCAAAATGGGGCTCATATTCTGCAGGATATGATCCTCCCTCCAGCCCTGGCACTGCAGCCCTCCACCCCCAGCGGACGAAAATCTAACTTTGCATTGGCCGGGAATCGAACCCGGGGCTCCCGCGTGGCAGGCGAGAATTCTACCACTGAACCACCAATGCCAGATGTGGAGCACACTTGAGCGCTGCTCAGTTCCGGGTTTTGAGCGCCTTCCATCCCTGAGTGCCAACCTCTGCCTCCAGCAGCCTATCTATGCCAGCCCTCTAATAAGACCCCTCTGCAGGGAGGGGACTATGTGTGCCCCCCTGAGTGTTCAAACCAGTGGGTGCATGTCCCCACAGTGCACACAAGCATTGCGTGTGCATGAACCCCACATCTGTGCCCATGGCATGTGTGCCTGCATGCACAGGCACTGGGCGCTCACAACACCCTTGCAAGGGGTATGTAGGACCACATATGAATGCGTATCTGGCGCTGGGATGCCACAGGGGGCCCAGGGTCTCCCCACCTGCTGGTACTTGCTGTACTCCTTGCCCAGGGCATCAAAGAGCTGGCAGAGCTCCTGTGTGTACTGCCAGGATGGGTGCTTCTCTGGCAGCACCTCATGGATCCGCAGCACGGCCTGGGAGCTCACGTGGAACCAGAGGTACCGCAGTGCCACCTCCGACACTGTCCCATTGCGCTGAAGGAGAGAGGGTCGCCTGGGTGAGATCCAGGTAGCTCTTGTGGGCCCCCAGAGTGTCCCCATCACAGGGCTATCCCCTGCCACCTTCTTACCAGGCGGGTGATGTTGGATGGCCTCAGCACCTCTTCATACTGGACCTGGACCATGTAGTTGATGGGGAAGTAGTGCTTCTGGAAAGGTGAAGAGCTCAGGGGCTGGCAGGCTGACAAGGCCATCCCTGCCAGCCCCAGTGTGACACTGGGGAACTGCTGCGAAAGCCCTTTGACATGGTCAGCCCTGGAGATGCACCAGCAGAACCAACTTCGGGCACTATTTGGCACATGCAGCTCCTGATAGAATAGCCACCCCCCACACCCAGTCACTGTGGCAGTGGGTGCTGCCTCCCATGTCCAAATGCCCCTGGAGTGAACTGGGGTCCTACAATGTCACGTGTCCACTCCATCCCCCCAAAACCGGGGGTTACCATGTACTGCAGGCGCATCTCATACTGCAGCTTGTCCTGGAGCAGGTGGGTGAGCTCGCATTCGCCCAGTGCAGTGGCCTCCATTCCCAGCACAGCCAGGACCCCTGGGCAGCCAAAAGCAAGCAGTGTTAGCCTCCCACCCTGGGGACATCCACTGCAGTGACCCCTGAGGCTACCCCCATCCGTGTCCCCAAGCTGTACTCACAGAGGACGGCCGCGTAGCCCTGCTGCATGTTGACAGTGGCCATCGGCGGAGCCCTGGGCTGCGCCTACATGGCCGGGGCTCACCGGGAGCCTCCTAGGCAGCGCTGTACGTGGTGGGGGCAGGAGGGACGGGTGCAGGCCCCGGGCGCTGGGCTGCTCTCCAGTAGCCCCGGGCGGTTGCCCCCTGCCATGGATGGGGGGTTAGTTCCCCTTCCCGGCCGTCCCCGCTGGCTTATCCTCTCTGGCTGGCTGCGGGGAGGCAGCAGGTCCCGGGGCCATCGCAGGGTGCCGGCAGGGATGCGCTCCGGGGGGTTTTGCAGGACACCCTCTACACTGCAAGAGGGGATCTGGGGGGAGAGAGCCCCTGCTGCAGCCCCAGGGAGGGCACGGGCTCCGGTGCCCGTGGAGCCCTGCGTGCCTATGTCCCACCAGGCGGGGCAGGGCTGTCACCGGTGCCACCCCCTGGAGGGACCCACACACAGCCCAGCCTCGTTATCACAGCAATGAGCTCGTCCGGCCGCAACAGGAGCTCAGCGAAGGAGCGCTGGAGAACGGGACTCGAAGCGGCCACCCCACGCTGTGTCCCCACGCAGGGATGGGGGACACGTGTGGCATCCCCACGCTGTCACCCCACAGCGTGTCCCGCAGCCCCGCAGCGCGGCCGCACGCGGAGGCGGTGCTGCATCCCCACGCAGCGTGGCCCGCGCAGGAGGCCCCTGCCGTGTCGCCGCACAAAGGCTCCCCCCCCCGCGCTCCACCCGCCGCGTCCCCGGGCAGCGGGGTCTCCGCACACCCACCTGGCGCGGCGCGGGGGGCGCCGGGAGCCGGACGCGTCTCCCGCCTGACGGCGGCGTCAGCGGAGCCGTGCCCGAGCTTCCCGGGAGGCGAGCGGCGGCGCCGGGAGCGGGCGGGGCGGCTGCCGGGGGCCGGCGGGCGGGGAGCGGGGACAGAGCGACCGCCCCGCACCGCCCGCACCGGGACTCGCCCGCCACGGCCCGGCCCTGGTGCGGGGGGTGCCCGGAGGTTGCGGCCAGACCGCGTGGGTGCACGCGGAGGGGGTCCGACGAGCTTCATGGGGTCCCTCCTGCGCCTTGGGGAGGGACCAACTGCACCCCAGTGTGGTGCTTCCCGGGTGCTTGGCTCCCTTCTGAGTGCCCCTGGGGTGCTTGGCTAACCGAGGTTGGTGTCCCCAGGGTGCTCAGCCCACCCTCCTGGGTCCCTTCATGATCCTTGGGGTGCTGGGCTGCTCTGCTGAGTGGCCCTGGGGCTTGGTTAACTCAGCTGGGTGTCTCTGGGGGGCTCAGCCAAAGCCAACCCTTGTGGGTCCCTTTCTGCTCTTTGGGGTGCTTGGCTGCCCTGCTGGGTGCTCCTGGGGTGCTTGGCTAACCCAAGCATCTCCAGTGTGTTCAGCCAGGCCTCCTCTGTCCTTCCCTGCTTTCTGGGGTGCTTGGCTGCCTGGCTGAATGTCCCTGGAGGGCTCAGCTAACCTGCCTGAGTGTCCCCAGGGTGCTTGGCTGACAAGCTGGGGTACTTGCCTAAGTACACTACATGCCCCCTGCTCCTCAGGGTGCTGGCCAGCCCTACAGTGCATCCCCAAGGTGATCATTCAGCCCAGCTGGGTGCTCACATGCTCTCAGGCTGCTCTGATCCACCACCTCCTGAGGACACTTGGCTGCCTACTGTGTCCCAGAGTGCTTGCTGGGCTGGGCACCCATGGGTGTGTTTTGGGGTGCTGAAGTAAGCATCAGCCCAGGGTGAGGGTCACATCACATGGATTAGACCTATGGGAGAGGGCCTGTGGGCTCCCCAGCTGTCACCAGGCCAGCAGGACTCCCACATCCCTTGGCCTGTGCCCATGCTGTCCTCAGAATGCTAGGAGCAGGGAATGGGAGATACTGAACACTGAAGTCCTTGGGAGAGGTGGCTGCCTGTGTGCTCGGGGCTGACAGGCATTCAGGGGATCAGGAAAGAGAAACCAGCTATCAAAGAGCAGGTCAGCGCTCCCAGGGAAACGTGTGGGAAGGAATGCACTTCTGCAGGCGAGGAGAGCGTACTGGGATTCCCCTGGCACAGAGTCAGGGCCACCATGGCCACGCTCCTGCCAAGCGTCCCCAGGGCCTGGCTGGCGCTCAGGCATGGCCCTTCACTCCCTCCCAGCTTTGTGCTGGGGTCAAGATGCTCAGCTCCAGCAGGGAAAGAGCTGGTCCAGCTGCTCACCTTGGTGTCCACAGGGATTTTGCTTGCATCTGCTGCGGGTGATAGAGGAAGCCATTTAATAGTATTCTATGCCAATGTAGTCATCAACTTGGCAGCCATGATGGGATGAGGAAGAGAAGGGAGCACTCAGACCTGTGCAGCACGCTGCTGGATGTGGTTTGCCCTCCTTGGCTGTGGTGTGCTGGAAAACACCGCTGGTGTGAGCCCAAGGAAAACAGTCCCTTGGCACATGGCTCCAGGAGCTTCACACCACCTCATCACCCAGCACCCTGCAGCTGCAGGAGCCTGGATATGGAGGGGCACCCTTGTGGGGAGAAGCCCACCTCTCCCCAGAGAGGCCAAGGCGACCCCATCTTGGCACCCTGAGCAGAAAGGGGTTCTGGGCTCAGCCAGCTTCCAGTCTCCTACCTGCTTCTCCAGGCTTTGGCTTGCTTCAGAGGCAGGTTATTTACTCAGGCAGGCCCAGCCAAGGAAGCAAACCAGTTTGGGAACATCCTGAGCCCCCGGGGTGCGATTTCACCCTTAGAACAGTGAAGGCCAAGTTCTGCTGGAGTGCTTCCTGATCCAGAGCAGGCATCACACTGTGGGGAGGACAAGGGGATGGGGAATGCAGGTAGCCCAGGTGGGGTACCCCACGTGCATGATGAGCAAGAGGCTGGACTCCCAAGTTCTGCTCAGGTGTTTACAGCTCCCTGACTGACGCAGCCATTCCAGTAAGGTAGGGGAAGGGAAAGGAGCACAAAGCCCTTCAGCCCCAGGCAGAGGCCTTGTGCCACAGCACAGCTAAAGCGAGTAGCCCTGCATGAAGACCCTGCCAACCCAGGCCTGTAGCAACAATCCAAAGCAGAGAAGGGGAAAGGAGGGTGCAAAGGACAGGGCAAGAGGGCGTGGGTTTGCCTTCACCTCACAGCACATGCAGCAGAGGAGAAACAGAATGCTGTTCAATGTGAGTAAGGCACTGCCCATCTTTCCAGTGGGAGAAGACTGGAGCTCATTCAGAGGATGCCATGCATCATGGGAGCATTCTGGCCCCTGGGAGACAGGCCCACTGGCAGGAGGAGTAAACCAAGGGCTAAACCCCAGACTGGGAACGAGACTGGGAAGCACCCTCCGTGTGCCGCATGGCTAGTGCATGGCAGGGAGAAATACCTTCCCTTGCTGCCCTGGCAGCCAGCTGCTCCTCCCATAGGTGCTCCTGTCCTCTGAACAAACAGAAGCTGAGGGACAGACCCTTCCCTCCCACCCTTTCTCCATGTACCCTGCTTCGTAAGTGTCCAGACTGGCATTGGACAGCAGCAGCTATGGCTGCAGGACCAGCTCCAGGCAGAGCAGGCAGGGAAGGAGAGCAGGGCTCATGATCCAACACCTGCAGGGCTGCAGCACAGCTCCAACATGCAGGAAGGGCACAGGCCTGAGGGCACAGATGTTTCTGTACTCCTCCTGCACCCCCTCCAGCTCCCACTAGGTCAGAACAGTTGCTGCAAAGGAAAGGAGAACCACAGAATTGGACTCGTTAAAACCCAGGCTTTTATTCTTCATGTGCTGCTCACAGTCACAGCTTGGAGACACTGCTCCTGCCAAAGTTATTATGAAACAAATCAAGTCCCAGACACAGGCCTCGCTCTTCCCCACCCCTAAGAGAGTCAACATTGTACAAAACTCTATTTACAGGGAAAACAGTCAGAAATGGCGAGTCAAAAAAAAAACCCTCGCAATTCAGGAGAACGTTCAAGTGTGACAGTTACACCCTCCATACAGCCAGGCTTCCCACCAGCTGCTCCCAGGGCTAGCTAGAAGCACAGAGCCTCTCGCCACAACTGCTAAACAGAGCTTGGCAATCCTCAGGCATGCCACAGCTTTTTCTTTTACCAGAAAGCTGGGAAATTGCAAAACCCACTTGATCCTATGAAGGCTCAGCTAGATCTGTTCTACAGGGCTTTCTGCAAGGCCAGCACAAGACACACTCATGCTCTCTGTCCTGAAGAGAGGCCAAGGAGACAAGGGTGAGGGTCGCTGCACCCTTCCTTGGGCACTTCCCAAGAGGGAATCTCTCTTGCTCAAACCCATAATGTCGAGAGCTTTCACAGCAGCAGTGGGATGTGTTGGGAGACCTAATATCCTATCTGATACTGTATTTACTGGAGTCAGGTTACTCAGAAACATAAACCAAGAGGAGCAAACCAGTATTTAAAAAGGGAAGCAAAGCACACATTCCTCTTCACAACTGTGCTTGGAAGAGCATCCACAGGAGCCCGGGGAGAAACTCTGCTCCTGCCAGTGGCTGCTCAGAAAGCATAGCGCGTGCGGATGTCTTCCAGCTTCTTGGACACCTCAGGTGGGGTCCGGTCCAGCTCTTCAGCCACATTCTTTTGTTTGTTCGGTTCCATGGAGTTGAACTGCTCACACAGGTCCCCATCGATCACATTCTAAAGGACCAAAGAGGACAGCACTGAATCCACACCACACAGAGGAACTGAATCCTGCTTAAGCAGGGAAAAATGGCAACAGTTTGTTCCCAGGAGCTTCTTAATCCTGTCCTGGAAACAAGACCATGCTCGGTGACCTCATCTGCTGAATAGCAGCAGTTAACTACAAAGTAATTACTGGCCAGCTTGATTAACAAAGGAGAAACCCCAAAAGCATGCGTGCAGCTGAGGTCTGACTGCTTGCTGCGAATGCTGGGGAGGCTGTAAAAGATGACTGTAAGGCAGCTGCAGCCACATATGAGACATCTTTTGAGACTGGCCACGCTGCAAATCAGTCTCAAGCTCATCAAGAACAAGAACACCCTCTGCACCTGCAAAGCTTTCTGGCCACTACTGCAGATACTACCCTGGTAGTAGTTACCACACAGTTACTCTTACTCTGGTTCAGTACTCTGGACTCTTCTCATCACAGCATTTAGTAGTTGACAGTTCAAACACACCTCCACAAAAGCAGCAACAGGCAGGAATAGCCGTTTCCTACAAGACTTCCCTTTCCAATGGTGATGGAAAAACGCATGCCCAAGGCAGCACCCAGTCTGACCTAGCAGGCAAACAGCTACACAGTGCTGCTTATCTTGATGGAGAAAAGAGATGCTGTGTAAAGTAGAGAAGTACAACAGCAGCACCTCTGGGCTTGGGTCTTGAAACCAACCCTCACAAGGCTTATTACAAGGGTTAAGAAACAAATACATATGTGGTATTAAGTGCTAAGTACTGTTCTCACAGAGTGCTGTTCAGGAGCTAGTTTCAGTTCTTCCCGCAGAAGCTATGGTTTACACTGCCCCAGTCTTCCCCACTAAACTATAACCCTGACTTGCTTCTACCAGGCCTCAGACCTGTTCTGTGTCCCAAGGCAAGCTTCTGCACCCCCCATGACCAGCTGATCCTATGTACTTGGACTGACCTTCACTGGGAAGTAGTAGGAGCGGAAACTGAGGTGGTCTCGTCCACAGAGAGGAGGGTGCTCAGACCTTAAGTGCATTTCCACATGCTGGAAGAAGTCATGGTCCTGGGGAGATGAAGAACCAGTAAGAGAACAGTTTGCTATATATCAGTGACACTGGCGAGACAAGGTAACATCCACCAGGGCTAGAACACTGCCATACCAGGTTGTGCTTAGAGTGGCCCTGCACACAGCAGCCACTGTCATCCCTCACCAGTTGTACCCTGGGAGCACCCACAGCAGAAGCAGGCAGCCAACTGTGCCACCTTGGCTGGAATCAGCCTCCCTGGAATTTGAGCATACAACAGCTGTAGGGTATATGATATATGCACATCCTAGAACTCTCAAAGGGGAGAAATGTAGGCTCTGAGGTGCAGCTGTAAGAGTGAATGTCTTGGCATACACTGCTTCAGGAGGCCACAGCAAACACAGGAAAAAACCACCCGCAGCACTTGAAGAAGCAGTGCCTGATCACTCAAGCAGACAGGCTACACAAAGCATGCCAAAGGAGTCCTCCTCACAGTCACTAGATCAGCCAACAGCCCCTCTGCAGCACAAACAGGTTTACAACGGCAGTGCAACGAGAAAAGCTCTCAACTCTTCACACAGCCAGTGCAGGAGGAGGAGCTAACAAGCTTCTCTTCTTCCCCTTTACATCGAAGCCTGTCCCACAGCCACAAGCTCTCCTTCAGGCCAGGTTTTCACACACTGCAGAGGCCCGGAGTTACCCTCAAGGGATGCAGCACATTAATACACTGGTTGCAGGTGACTGCACAGGGAAGCAGCAAGTCTGCAGCGTGATGATGGGGCTTGCTTACCTCATGAGAAGTAAAAGGGACCAAGATTCCTATCCCTCCAGAGAGCGTGGTATAGACCAGCGATTCAGAGCCTCCTGGGATCAGCGTGGTCTTCTGTAAGGAAAGCACCGTCTCTCCCACATGATAATTCATAATCACTTCAGCCTGAAAGTCAACCACAGAAGCACGTTTTTTTTTTTAGTTTATATAAAAGCATCAAAAAGCTTAAGAACAGAAAGCAGAATAAATCTGGCCACCTGCTAGTTCTGACACACCTTTCTAAAGAGAAGCTGCCTTCCACCTGTGACCAGATGGCAAAACTCAGCATGCCGCTGAACTACCTACCCTCTTGAGCTGGACAAATGGATGCAAGTAATGAGGGAAAGCTGGAGAAGAAAACAAGAGTGCTGTTTCAATCAAACAGTCCCAAACAGCCAGTGACTGTGACTTCAGAAACTGAACTTGGCTCCCAGTGACAGTGAAAACCCATCACCTGCAGTACTGCAGATGTGCAGCACCAGAACTGCTACTACATCTCCTGGACAACACTGAAGAGGACTTCACAGAAAAGCAGCATGTTCTCCCACAACTACATGCTTCCCATGAAGCATTACCTTCTGTGATGCTCCATTAAGAAGCCCCCTGTCCCAGAGAGCTTTGTTGCCTGTGGGATCCTCATCTACCTCATCATTGGTGTTGGGAGGCAATCTCACCTGCGTTCAAAGAGAAAGAAAGAGTCAGCAAGCTGCAGAGAAGCAGCACACCATCTCTGGAGAATCCCTGTGGTCCTAGGAAGGCTGCTATGGTGGATTCTACAAAAAAGTCACTTTACACTTTGAGTAAAACCATCCGCTTGCTCTTCCAACAAGGCCTTCAGAGTTAAATGACAACCATGTTGTCAAGCCTATCACTCAAAAACATGGGCAGGGCCTCATGACCAGCCTCTGCCTGGCCTGGCACTTGCAGATCACCCTGGGAGTTATGGTCAAAATGGCTTGAGGGTGGTTCCCGCTAAGGCAACAGTTTGATACATGTATGGCAGGAAAACCAAAAAGGATTGATTTGTGTGTGCTTCCGCCAAATACCATGGGTGCAGCATCTGACACTTGCTGAACTCTGTACTCCAAAGCACGCCAGCACACTTCAGAAAGAGATCAAAGCTCTGGCAGAAAGACCATCTATTCTTTCCCTCCTCCCCTGCTGAAATCCAGCCCAATGGGGCAGTGTCAGCACTGACAAAGCCAGCTTTCAAAAGGAAGCAACAGAGAAAGCTAAGCAGCAACGATGGGGTTGAACCAGGGAAAGTTAAGAGTGATAACTCTGATCGAAGTTCTCATGTACCCTTTCACAGTCACAAGCTTTGTTTCCAGGCTTATTCACAGCAAGTTTTAGGGCATTTTCAACACACAGCGCTTCAGAAACAGGTTTTCTGACCTACTGATGGCTTTAACTTGTTTGCTTTATCTCACAAACAGATAAACTGCAGCCATCCACTATGAAGATGGCTACCTGCCCCATAAAAACAAGTGAATGGTACAGGGCGTTGTCTGCAGCAATGTACAGATCCTCATTCTTTTAAGACGAATCATGGGTGTTTTCAGGAAAAATATGTCCTATCCAAGAAGCCCCGACTTCTCCGAGGCACACTCACCACACAGATGTTGCCAAACTTGTCCGCTCCAGCCACGGTGTCATAATCCAGAAGAGTGGCTGTAGTGACCCACCGGGGGTAAGTGTCATCAGCAAATATGATGAGCTGGTTCTCATTCCTTTTGTAGCGCACCCAGATGAAACTTTCCTGAACGTCTGAAACAATCACTCTGTGCCCAATGGTCTGGATCCCACATATGTAGTTGGCAATGTGCTTTTGAGAGAGAAAGGACAAAACCCAAGTGCTTCAAAGCAGGGAAGTGTAACCCATAAACTACCCTACACCAATTGAAACACTATTTCCCCCTAGGAGGTAGGGTCACTCTCCATTTCCCGTCTGTCCCTTCAAAACTACCCTTCATTTCTGGTACACTACTGCCTTGGGGTAAACACATTGTCAACACAAGGCAGATGCTGCAACCCAGCATCCACCACCCACCACTCTCAGCCTGCTGATTATGAGTAGGGAACAAGCAATGCTGGTGAGCCTGTGAACTGAAATGCTAGGGACAGTCCTGCAAGCAGACATTGCTTCTGTGCCCCCTTACCCAAAACCACCCAAAAGACACCAAAAAATGTGTTTCCCTACAGGTTCCCAGTCTGCCTGCGAGCATGCTGGAGTTCCTTTATGCAGTAATGAGTGACTGGGACAGGTTCTGCAGCTTGCACAAGAAAAGAAGGAGCCCGAAATTAACATTTAGATAACTATGTCCTGCAGTTTCATTTCCTAAAGTATCAGACACGCTCAGCAAGAAGGACCATCTACTTCAAGGACAAAATTCCCTTTACAAGTTTCTGAGGATCTGAAGAGGTGCTCGTATGTATCCAACTTCTGTCCCCAGCCTGCTGACTGCTGACCACCTACTCTAAGGATTTCCATCCGTCGTCATTTCGTATTTGGACAAGACTTCTTGTATGTGCAGCAGCTGGCCAAAGGTATGGTCTGTGCAGGCTTGTGAAGCTCCTGCACATGGCCATTAACAGCCTGCACTGAGCTGGTACAGAAAAGAACCTGCAATACAACTGTGTGAACAGCAACAGGAAAGCCATGTGTGCTCAGGGTGCAAAAAGGCAGCATGAGAACCCAGCTGAGCCAGAGCTGCAAACACTGCTGCAGATGCACACGCTCAGTGTACACCAGAAGGCACAGATGCAGCTCTGAGGTCCTGGGGCACAGACATGTTTGGGCTGGAGTGGCAGTTAACACACTGTTTTGCTCCTGCTGCAAAGCATCACTCCAGATTAACAAGCTCTGGTCAAGAACAAAAACCAGTACCTTATTCTCACACTTGCGAAGCAGTTTCTTCTTGCCCAGGTCATATACACGCAACAGCTTTCCAACTCCAATTAAGACTCTGCCTTGGAACGGAGCAATGGCTGCAGGAACCTCCTCCACAGGGGTCTAGAGAGAGAAGAAGACGACTGTGAGACCCCCATTAACACAGCTAACCTGACACCAAGCTTCAGAATGGATTCAGCTAAGAGCTCAGCTGAAGGCTGCTGGCCTGTGAGGCAAGGCTTTCATCATAAAAGATTAATCACAATCTTTTTCTAGAGGAGCGGCAAAAGGTCTTTTGAGAGCAGCACATACCACACGTGGTGCTAGCAGAGCTCTGTACAGACCACACACTGCTGGCAGTGCACCTTCACTGAAGTGTCAGACTGCTGTAAGAACGCCATCCTGGGCAGGAGGCAAAAGAAGACAGGGATTCTCTTGCTTCAGTTCTTAGTTTTGTTTTACACTCTACAGAAGGACTTTATATTTCACCTGAATTATTCACATTGTCTGTTTTTAAAACAAAGGTATGAATCTAATTCAGCCATCTGCCACAGCAGCTCTGAAGCTACCACATAAGTATTAAATCTGAACAATTACAGCATGCCCACAATTCCAGTAACTCGGAGATGAAAAATCATCCACCATTGACCAATCCAAAAGGATCAGCCACAGTAGAGAATGGGAACATGTAGAGTTTCTCCAGTGACAGCATTCCTAGCCTGGCTGCACTGGCTAAGAGAAGTTTTTTCGTATCATCAGCTCTGTCAACTTCCAAGTGGGTGTTCAGCAGCACTAGAAGAGGCCTTGGTCCAGGACAAGAACCCACTCACTGCATCAGGACTGTAGGAAGTGAACAAGCCACAACATTCCTTTCCACATGTTCATCTGCTCAAATCTCAGCCATGCTGGAAGCACGTGGGAAGGAGAACATAATTTGGTTTGAAGAGAGTCCTGCTGAAACACCCGCTCAAGCCCCAGAGACCTGTCAAGTGAGCTGGTCATGCAACTAGTAATTTCAATAACCAAAACAGCATCAGAGGAAACAGAGCGATAGCTTACACCAGCTTACTTCATGTGGCCAGCCAAGGACTGAAAGCCTTAGCACCAGGGCCCCAGAGACCCATGCATTTGCTTTGTAAACAAGGCCTCAGAGCAGCTCCCTGAGCTCATATTCTGAAAAGGAAACAGTGCTGTGTCCCGTCCCTCCCTAACAGAGGCATGAAAAACACATCTCCTTTGCCATTTACCCAATTAGATGCGTAAGACTGGGACTCTCGGGAGATCTGTGTTCAATCCTCAGCCCTGCAAAAGATGTCCCAAATGATTCTGTAGGAGGCATTTATTCTCTCCAAGGCTGCTTCCAATGTGTACGATCAGCATGATGTTCTTGCCCAGATTTGAGTACTGCACTATCACTGTAGCACTCAGGGTGAAGTAACAGCTATTGCAGCACTTCGCCTGTGAATGACCCAGTCATCCCTCTCACCTTGTGCAGAAACTCCAGCTTCTCACCACTATTCGCCAGCTTGTACGTGTAGACAAACCCTCCAGCAACTGAGCGTGGGTTCAGGATCAGGTCCTTGGCAACTCCCACCAGCACATACCACTCATCACCAGTACTGGAGAACCGGCACACAGCCACACTGGGGATGACAGGACATGTCAGCAGACCAGCATGATCACGACACTAACACTGCACATATGGACTTGGTTCCTTGACAGCACAATTGCACCTAGCCAGGCAGAGATATGGGAGCCCAACCTTCCAACACTGACATTTTGGTTTTAGAGGTCATTCTTCCTCCCTCCAGAAACACTTAATGCAGATTCTTTCATTTTCCCACACTCTCCATATAAAAATATGTGCCCCAGGTGTCACATATGTCCAAAGCAGTACTTTTATGCTTTCACAGGCTGGACACTGCCTAGCAATGTGAAAAGCTTCACAAGAAGCTGTTTTTGAAAGGCTGCTCCAATTTGGACATATACATAAAACTTTCCTCATCTTCCAGTGTTATTTCCTGCTTAGCTTAGCCAGGATGGGAACCCTGGACAGAACAGGGCATAATCAGCTTTTTGGACTAACATGACCTAACTCCACTTCACCTGCTGAGGCATTTGCTATTCTTTGTGGTTACCGTGTTGGTTTTCCCCTCCCCTCCCTCTAACACTTTCTTTCCATTGAATATATGCTCAGTTTATCTGGATGAGAAGGGGAAGTGAGAGAAAGCAGCACATTCTCTTGTTCCCAGCAATTTTATCTGTCATTTACACCTCTTATCTGTCATTTACATCCCCACATTATTCTTCAAGCACTGGAGGCCAGCAAATGCATCTGGAGTACCAGCTCTTGCTGCCACATGGGGAGAGATCAGGGCCAGAAAGAAAATGAAAGGCAAGACAAAAGCTTTAAGCATGTGGCAATCACTACTGGGATTTCAAGCCAGTCTCCTGCTAACAGGCTGCATCTGGATTTCAACTCTAAGTGAAACAAGGAAAAAAACACAGAAGACTTATCACAAGCAGATCCCTGAGGCACCTGGCAATGCTTCTTACCTGAAAGCAGCTTCATTCTGTTCTAGCTGCACCAGATCTAACGTATTTCCCTGGATGGGGTTCATCACCCTGATAACAGAGGCCCACTGTCCATTCCCTGCCTTGGGAGCACCAAAGATGGACTCGGGAAGATTCTCATTCAGAAAGGCTGCAGCCATCTCAGCAGCTAACTCCCTCTCATCTTCACCTGCCGCCTCCACCATTTCCTATGGCACAGTAAGGGACAGGAGAAAAGAACAGCACAGTGGATTTCCTTACCAGACATGCTGATACTCTGTGAAGAATATAGCCTTCCTGTTTCCCATAAACCCAGGTATTCTGGGGCAAGGTACTGCCTGCAGAAACATAAACCCCACCAAATCCCAAAGCTTGCATCCACCCTGAGCTTATTCCCAAGCGAGCCTCTGCAGCTCAAGACACAGCAGGGTCAGCTCTGCCTTGCCCAAAGGGCAGTTAAGCGGGGAGCTCGATTTTTTAATTCTACAACTCTGGAAACAACACTGAGAGGAAAATAATCCACTGAAATCCAAACATTCTCAGTCACAGAAAAACCAAATAATAGTGCTCCGCAAGCATGACTGTCCTCAAATATATATTATGCCTGCTATAATAACATGCAAAGAAAGGACCAATGGGAAGCAGTGTATTCTGATAAAATGGGTGCTTTGAGGCAGATCTTTACTTCCTTCAGCCCCTGCATTCACACAGGGCACAAAAACGTGCAGGCAACAGCAGCTGGGAACTGGTAAGCACGCAGGATTTCCAGCTGGAAAAATTCCTTTCAGGCAACGGAAGTGTGTACCTGTCCCCTGCCCTATTACCTCAGCCATTTGCTGCTTCCTCTGTGCCTTGGTGGCCTCGGTGTAAGCGTTGTGGTCTGTCTCAATAACAATCAGGTTGTTGCTCTCTGGGTGAATGACAAATTTTCGGGGTGTGTACTGCAATGGGAAGGAAACCTGGTTGAAGACTGCCCCCAGCTTCTCCAATGCCAAAATCCTGAGGAAGAGATGTGACACAAGTTGAACAAGGTCCAAAAGCGGCTGTCCAAGAGAACAAAACTGGAGTTGAGCTTTATGTCTGTGAACTGGCTTGTGCTGGAGAAAAGCAGCACCTTTCTTAGGCCAGAGAGTAACCAGCAAACAGCTCCAGAGAGCAGAGCAGAACTAGCACCCTATATGAGAGATGACGCTGTGGGACACGGAGTGTTCTGCAGCACAAGGTCCTTGATGTAAGGGCTATCTGTCCCAGGGTGCACCTTCAGTGGTGCTGAAGCAAGTGTATCCGAAAAGGAACAAAGAGCACATGGAAGAGGGGAAGTCTGGGGAAACATCATCTGAATCTAAATGTGACACAGATTTTGACATGTAATCAAATGCTCCTCAGAGGCACTTTAGGAACAGTATGAGAAATGCAATGCCAACTCTTTCTTCCTGTGACTTGCCAGCTGAAATGCCAGTTCCTCTGGCATTTGGTGACTAAAAACCACAAGTCTCTCCAGAAAGAATGACTCCTTTAAAAGCAATGAATGCTGTAATACGTCAGTGAGGACAGATATGAAAAAAGTGCCTGTTCAAGTGCATATACAGCAGAGGTCCTGAATTTGTGGTCCACTATTTTCATTTATGTTTTTAGCATCTAAGCTGAATTTTTTAAAAAAGGCAAAAAATACATCCCTTTCATGCCTCTGATTTCTTGAATCAACTGGTTTTTTTATTGCAAAGTAGCCAATTCAAATCACCAGCCACAAGATCCTAATATACAATAGGTTCACAGTTACTAAAAGCTTCCCTCTAAGGACCAGAGAATTTAAGGATAAGATGAATTAAACTTACTTAAAAAAGCTGAAAAATACAAGTCAGAGAAGCACACCCTACTTCTTTTTAACAGGGTAACTGTCCTTGTATTCCATTTGTTTTCTGAAATCCACCAGTGTTTCCCTCAAATCATTATCCATAATCAAGTAACCTCAAAAGACCTCAATTCTTTAGTTAGGTCACTTTACTTCTTTCTTTTTGAATGTCTAGTGAGAATTCACCACCCTCCCCGTTTGCCTTGCATCCCAGCCTGAAAGCATGTTTCCCCATCAGTTCTTACCTCAGTGTGTTTGTGGAGATAGCTACAATGCCCTCTGGGCACTGCTCAGAAGCAAAACCAGACGCAAACTCCAGTGTCTCATAAGACAAGGGAGTCAGGTGGAAGCGTGACTGATAGGAGTAACTGAGCCAGGATCGGCTTGACATGGCCAGCACCTGGGGAAGACAGACAACAAATTTATTAGTTCTGGGGATGGAAACAAGCTCACTCCTTGCAAATATGAAGGGATGTACAGTTCCAGGCTCTTACCCACTTAACAACTGAGTTCTTGGGGGTGGACTCCACCCAGCTCAGGGCACACCCTCAGAGATTCTGCTTGCTTTCAAGAAAGAGTTTTATCTAGAAACTGACTATGGCACAGAGAGGAATTTTAAACACTATTAAGACAACAAATATTCAAACTGAGGTGCAATAAAAACTGTTATCTGTAAAAGCCACAATAACAAATACTTTCACAGCTTTTTTTTTTTTTTTTAACAATAGCCTGTTCTAATGCGAACAGGTCTTTTAAAATAAGTATTTACTGCTTTGTCACCACCCAAATACGGTAGCACGCAAGTGAAATTCCCTTAAAATCATCAGTAGCCTATTTTCAAGTTAAGGGAAACAAAGGAAGAAGACGGACCTCTAAACTCGTCAGCTGCATACATGTGACTAAACTCTTCAGCTTTGTATGTGTGACTAACTCAACTTCAGTACAACGTTACTTTCTGCCTGAGCAACAACAGCTGGAATTATATGAATCCCTCGTAGGGTACCCCCCACCTATCACTGAATGGCCATAAACAGTATGTTTTTTCTCCCCATATTGTGAGAGAAGAAATTAAGAATGGACTCAAAGCAGAAAAGTAATCCGCTATTCCTCTGCTACAGCATCCTCTGCCCAAGCTGCAAAGCACCTCACCTCCAAGGTACACCTGGCAGGAGCAAGTTGAAGAGATTTACCCAGTGTACCGTAACACTGAAGCAGTGCTCACATTCCTTGACCCAGCCCCCTGCACTGACCAGCAGTATTTCTCAACTCTGAAGGTGTCATCCAAAAATGAGTCAAGCAGGGGGTGGCTGATCTCCCCAGTGCCACATCACAAGGGCTGGAAATGGCACTTCTGATGAAACACTTTCTTCTCTCAGTGCCAAATACTGCAAATGTTTTCCCTGAACCATGTGTGGCAGCTTTCCAGCCCCTGCCTTAGCCATTCTCAACAGGCACAGGGGCAACCATCACTGCATCAAGCGGTAAAGGGGAAGATTTCTGCACGGGCTCTTTCTGCCTCTGGGCACTAATGCAGGCAAGGTGAGGTTTTTCAGTGTCTCTAAGCCTAAGAATCTGCTCAGAGCTCTAAAGAAATGCTGTAAACACAGTCTATGGGTCAAATAAGTCCCATTTCCAAACACACAGGGCAGCACTACATGTTACTTTGTAAGAAGTAAGGAGAATACCAACATGAACAAGGCTGTTTGTGAAAGAGCAAACTGTGAGCCAGGCAGTTCCATAATGAAGTCATTCTACTTCCCACCCCTACCCAGAGGGTCCTGATGTACTGCAAGGACAGTTTCCCACTCTGCCCACCAATAAGGAAACATGGGATGCTGCGTCTGGAGAATGGATCTGTATCCCTCTGAGCACGCCTCACTTACCGCCTCTTGGCCTTGCATTCGGACTCGAAAGAGTTTCACAGGCCGGGAGCCAAGGTACCTGGTCCTGGTATCGGAAAGATCACCGGTAACAGGATCCAGGACAGTTCGCAGCAGCACACCATTCTTGACATTAGCAAACCAAAAAGTTAGATCAAGATTACAGACAAGAAATAACAGCCATTATTCAAAACAGAGAGGAAACTTCTGAAGAACTGGGTGTTTATTCCTAGCTTCTGGTACAACTCTCTTCTACAACTATATCCAAACTGGCTCTTCATATGAAAAAGCGTAGCTCCTGCATGCTTCTATTCCAAAAGGAGTAACTTGTAAAACACATGCACACCAAACAGGAAAAAGCAAAAAAATAGACCAATGGCTTATGAGTACATCCCATAAGCCATGAAACCCTGAGGCTAATTCCAGATCCAAATCCCTCTTGGTACAAAGTATTTGCTCAAAACCCCATGCTACTTACAAAGAGCTACTCACATTAAGCTTGAAGTATGTCAAAGAACCTAGGCTGCTCTGTTTTTACTACATGTTGAATTGTCAGAATGTTTTGGTCGAAGATCACAGAGACACTACCGGATGTGACAAAAAGCTGTGTAACAGCAGAGTTATTAGGGCAGAGCCTCTGGTTACGGGCAGTTACTCCTTGTATACTCTGCCCTACAGGCAGTTTCTAAAGAACTGTCCAACATTTCACCCAGAGATCTATTTTTTTTTCTTAAGAACATGCCCTCTTTCTGGAAGGGGAAAAGCACATTTTGATCTACAAGACACACAGGACAATATGCTGTCTTTTGATTAATCTTAAATCCACGAATGTGTGGTGAAACTTGCACCCCTAGTCACACAGTGAGTTCCCCAATGTCAGTTGTTAAGCCTGTTGTAACAAAGAGGGAACAGCTAGGCTTTGTGTTGTGCTGCACGATGACAAAGCTACTTTCACAATCCATTTTTCAAGTGAAAGCTCATCAAGACATGCCTGTTAGAACCAAGCAGGCATCTCTCACCTGCAGTCCAATGTTCAGGTACAGAAAGCCAATGGAGCCTCTCTCCCCCAGCTCATCCTGCTTCTCTGTGCCACCCATCTCCACGATGCACAATGACTCAGGCTGAGCAGGGAGGGCCTGCATACTCAGCGGCTGTAAGCAATCCTGGAGGAGACAGGACAGAGGTAACACACCAGTCAGCAAGGCTTGGCACAGCAAGAGGGGATTCAAGCTACATCTAAGAAACTTCGCGATGCCCTTTTAAGTCTCCAAAAAAAGAGTATTCAGTGTAGAAAAAAGTCCAAATAAACACTGGCTCTGTGGATTTTGGCAAGCAAGAGTGGTAGCAGCCCTGGCGTTTGGAAAAGATACACTAGATCCTTCCAAACTGTTCTAGCAGTTTGCGGCTATTTAGCATGGAGAAAGCTAAGCAATGTTACTTCAGTCATCTTCTGAAAACTCTACTGCAGGGCGAGAAATTATAATGGTGGTTTGATGCTGACCTGCTTGCAGAATGAGTCTGCTTTAGTACAGGTTTAAACAGTGAGACAAGAAGAACAAACAAAAAAACCCTCAAAACCAAAATCTAAAACAAAACAATGAAGCAAATACTTTAATTTCTTATCAGCTGAACCTCCAGGCAAGGGCAAGGATAGATAAAACAAGGAAATTGTTACAGGTTAGGATCAGGAGCCATGCTTCCTCCTCCAGAAAAGCCACACAAGCTGTTCATTCCTGGTCATCCGCCTGAATATGGAGAGACACCTTGGATGGACGCAGCCCAGCTCTCGAATACCCTTCTGAACATTTCAAGCCAATGGAAGAGGCAGCAACAGCACAGCTACTCACCGAAGGGTCAAGGGAAATAATTCTGACAGTGTTGTCCACCAGCCCAACAGCAAGGAAGCGGGAGCGCTGCTCCCCAGGAGGAACATTGGCCAAGCTCATGCAAACGACATCAGCTGACATCTCCTTTCTTTCTGTGTACTCATTCAGCTGTCCTGACTGAGAAAAAAGAGCACAAAAGACACTTACTGACTGCCCAATGGAGTGAACCAGCACCAAAATGTCCCTCCACACTTTCCCCCCACTACTTTTTTTTTAGGCCAGTGCTTTGGATTGTATTTTTTAAAAAACTATTTATTTACAGCATTATTTCAGCTACAGTTGGAAGAACCAGAATAGCAGCAGGGTAAGTATAGTTTCCAGCCTCAGTCTAATTAGCCATTAAATAATCTCAGACAAACAAAGTCCAGCTCTGCAGGGCTTTTATCTATCATTCAAGAAGGATGCTTCACTACAGAATCCCTGTCTGTGGATCTCATCAAGGATCAGTCTCTGGCATGCCCCATATTCAGTCTTGCTATTCCAAAACTCCTTCCCAACATCAATACACATACCGGGTCCATCTCAAAATAAACCAGTTCTCCTCCAGTCAGTGCTATCACAACTTGTCTCTGGTTCACAGCACATTTTACAATGGTTTTCTTCCCTGGCGTCTTCCATTCATTTACTCTCTTATCTGCTCGGATGTGCCGGATTCCATCTGGATAAACCTGAAAGAAAGAAAAAAAAAAAAGGTCACAGCAATTTTGTACTGACCACCCTTCACAACTCTCACTCGTGGTTCTGACACAGAAAAGACAAAGGAAAAACCGGTCCTGGAAGTGGTGAAGTACTAGCTATGCAATACGCTGAACTAGCACAAAATCACTTGCCAGCTGGAAGCACTGCATCTTTGAGCTACAGCAAGGAACTACTAAGCACACAACCAAAGAGATTAGAACCATCTTCAGCTGGTCCAGTTCACTTAGCACAATGTAAAAAGAGAAAGGAAATGAATCCTATCATTCTTTGCTAATCCACGCCTTTAAACATGACATATGCTGCATCAACATAGAAACTGTGGCCGTGCAGCAAGCAGAAAGTGGCAGATGTATCAGACACATCATAAGCAGCTTTCCATTACCTGTACCAAAGCATCGTCACCAAGAAGAGAGCAGGACAAGGTGGGTGTAGTACCCAGGAATCCCGAGTCAGTCACTTCTTCTACAGTCTCCCCGATAGACAGCACTAGTGTGGCATTTACGAAGGACACAATGATATAGGCATCAAATTCATCTGGTCAAGGGAGACAGGGAAAAGAGGGTGTTGATCAAGTAAATGCAAGGCTTCCCAACAAAATCAGCAGCCTGACAGATGCCCAGCAGTTACTCAGAATTCCTGCGATAATTACACCTGCAGGCAGCATTGCGCAAGCTTGTCCTAGGACACACTGTCTGAAAGCCAGCCACTGCTAGACTCCAAACAATGCAAGACTGAACCACGGGTCACATGATGATCCCAATACAGAATCAATTCACCAAACTCTGGACTCTGGCATGCAAGACTTTAGTGTCTTTAGCACTGGACCCATGTCACACCAGGAGCTGAATCCAGATTTAACACCCAATGACATCAAATTAAAATACCCCAATAATCTGAACACATGGAACTCATCTGCAGAAACCACACCATGGATGCTGCAAACAGCAGGTTGCAGAACCTTGTACCTAATCCAGTATCCACATAATAAAAGGCTGCAGAGAACAATTCTGGTGCAGTGCAGCAGAAGAGCTCTGGGTTAGCGTGCTCTATCCTCATCCAGAAGCTCAGCTAGCTTACATTCATCACACAGCCACCCATACGAGTCTTCTGCGATGAGAAACGCTTATGTTTTTAAGATAGAGCAAGCACTGACCTTTGCTTCTACCGGAACAAGTGACAGTATTGCAACTACTATCTCCAGTACCGGCTTCTCCCAAGAGGGCCAGCTTGAGAGAGTCCAGTAGCTTGCATGTGAAAGAGCTATGCTATTTAAAATAGTCAGAAGAGCTCATCTGGAAATAAGGAAATTTTGTGGGAAACAGTAGTAGGACCGGGTAAAGGGAATGCCCTGATTCACTGCTATCCATTTTCATTCTGCAGAAGATGACAGGCATTAAAGGGGAGAGGAGTCTCATTAAAACAGAATAACAAAAGCAAAAGAAACAATGGAGTCTGCTGGGAAATGAAGGCAGAAGCCTCAGTGGAGAAGTAAGATTGCTTTAGAAGCAACTCCACTTCTGCTGCTGTTGTCATGCAAGTGCTATTTCTTAAAAAGAAAAAATTCCCCATTTTAACCCAACTCAACCCAAAGCTCAGACCTATGCAACACAGCACAAGACAATTAGCAGAGGTCAGGGTGTAAGAGAGCTGTCACAGTTTTTGCCCTTGAGCAGAGTTTCTCCGTAATTTGCACATGTGGGAGACATGGAGAAGTGGCTAAAGATTCTCTAAGTAGAGAAAGAAAGTAGGGAACTCCCACTGGGTTGAAAACAAGATGCCAGCAAACACCAAGCACCAGCTTAACGAAACAGAACTAGGCCAACTGAAACAAATGCTCCAGGAATGGATCCTTTTCTTATCCACCCTGTTTATAGGGAGGCTCTGCCAAACCTGCTGCGTCACGTTAGTAACAGTAAGGTCTTACATACAGCTGAAAATATGCAAGTGAAAAAATCCCATCATTCTTCTCTTCAGCATCTGGTATACAGGCCACAGCGATGACCAAACTGAAGAGCTCTGCACCATTAAAGCAATTCTAACAGTGGTCTGTGGCATAAACCTCTAACATGCTCCTAAAGCCCACAAACAGGAGCAGATCCCACTTGTGGAAATGAGAACACAAGAACTGAACACAGCTCAGCACACAGAAACCAATCAGTCACTACTTAAAACACAGCCGATGGTAACAGCTCAGCAAGACATGTACTGTTACATGCTAGTTATTTTCCACACTGAATAGCAGCTGCCCCTACAAACCTGCCTGAATTTTTCAACACCAGAAGTCTACAAGAATTCCTCGCTTGCTTTAAATAGAGGTTCTAGCAGTTCACAGGCTAAGCATTTAATTCATAAATATCCTGTAGACAGGATGTTCTAAAAATTCCATTTCAAAGACCATCACTGCTTTCCAAACTTCTTGAGAGCTGCTGCCTTCCTCCCTGGGGGCTGTCATTCTCATGATAAACCACCATGTCCCAGCTGGAGGCTTAACCACGTGATTTGGAGCAGGACAAAGAACTCCCTTTTGAAAGCAAAACAGATTCCCTTAGTCGTACTCTAAATGAAAACTCATTCCTACCTCCTTATAGTTCCAAGGCTCTTTTTTTCCACTGACTTACAGCTGTATCAGAGCATGCCTTTAAGTTTGTGTCAGTAACAGCAACAAGTGCATTTCTGCTTGAAGTCCAGTAGTGTTACTTAATGCCTCTTGGCTGGAGCTTTTGAGATGAAGGGTCTGATTTACCAGAATAAAGTCAGTGAATAAGATGCATTCATTCAGATCCAAACAATACAATTTTGGTCTAGAAAATACAGCAGCCTAGCTGACATTAAGAAGACTAAATCCCTGTAGCACACTGAGAAGTATTCTCAAAAAAAGAAAAGATCTATAGATTTTAATATGGAAAGATATCTACTTAGCTCTGCATAATCCCAAGCATAACATCAGGCTCTCCGGAGTTCTGAACTGACAGACATTACTTTGTGCGCAAAATACAGACACAAGACTTCAGAGATGCTTACTACTGCTCTAACTGCTCCAGTTAGCTCCTTTCAGAAAGTAACAAAGACATTTTAATGACTCTGGAGAACCAGAGCTGAACTAAATTTCCTATGCATTCATTACAAGTTTTCTGCAGCTTCATCCACACGACAGTTACGAAAATACACATTTCAGTCCACCAGCTCTATCCTACTACGCTTTTTGTCATGGATTCAGCTTCAGTTATTCCATGAGAATTTCACTCCTATACACCAGTCCATGCCTGGTAGTTTATTCATGCTCTGCAGCATGTGAATTTGAACCAACACAAATGCAGACACCACTAGCTCAGGCTTGCTCAGTGAACAGAGATGAGGAGCAACAAAGGTGGGGATTATCCTCACTTAAAAGATACTAATGGGAAGACAGCACATTTTCCTGTGTTTCTGTTGACTACTGCATGGAGACTCTGCACCTGGGAGTCGTTGCACACTGCTTTTCAGGCAGGAGCACCAGGCAGGGAAGGCAGGCTGTCAGCCCTCAGTTTTGCACCTATCTCAACAGCCAAGCATTCAGCCATCTAGCTTCCCACACCCTAATATTCAATTGCAAGAGGGTTTGGTCCAAAACCCATCTGCTTGTCTGATGGGCAGATGCATCTGCCCTGGGTTCAGCCCTGTTATTTTTCTCCTTCTCAGTAGCTGGTGCAGTGCTGTGTTTCAGCTTCAGTCTTGAGAACAATGCTGCAAACACACTGATGTTTTAGCTGCTGCTAAGTAATGCTTACCCCGATCAAGGACTTTTCTGTCTCTCACACTCTGCCTGCAAGGAGAGGCGCAAGAAACCAGGAGCAAGCAGAGACAGGACACCTGACCCAAACTAGCCAAAGGGGTATTCCATACAATAGCACATCATGCCTAGTAGAGAAAGCGGGGGGTGTCACTTGGAAGGGAACAATCACTGCTCAGGTCAAGCTGGGTATTGGTCAGCAGGTGCTGAGCAAGTGTACTGTGCATCACTTAAGTTTCTTGGGTTTTTTTTCCCTTTTTAGTGTATCTTCTCTCCCCTTGTTATTTCCCTTATCATTACTGTTCGTGGTAGTAATTTTATATTATACTTTAGTTATTGGACTGTTCTTATCTCAAACCATTAGGCTGACATTCTTTCAATTCTCCTCCCCATCCCACTGGGAGTGGGTGGGGAAAAAGGGGAGTGAGCAAGCGGCCGTGTGGTTCTGAGTTACCAGCTGGGCTTAAACCACAACAGCATCCCATAACCACAGGGCATTCCCATGCCAGCAATACTTTCAACCACACATGATCATTTTCTCTTCAAGGTCTGTACAAAGCAGCTGGGAGCCAATCCTCAGTCTAGAATGGAGCTGAAAACGCCCATAAAAAACACCTCTGATTTTAGCAAGGACTGGCCATTCTGCAGACACACAGTTGATTATCTTGTTCTCCCAAAGACTGGAAGACGGCAGTTGATTTCTATACCTCAGCTACCGAAGGCAGCAAAGGCAACAATCTCCAACTACACAACAGCTCCTAGAATTCATTTACTGAAAAGCTTAGCCTTGGGATTCTCTATGGTTAACCTGTGGGGCAATACAGTAGCCCCTAGCAGTGAGTACACACCTGTGGTGATCAGCACCTCCACCACCAGCCACCTGCGGAAGAAAAAAAAAGGCTTGGTATTGGTAGTATCACCACTTACCAGCCAAGGTTAGTATTTGGTTTGAAGGCTGCAAACCTGTCTCTTACAGAGGCCTTAAAGCACAGGGACTCTGTGGCAGTGAGGCAGAACCAGGCAACCCAGCACTGCAAACAGAATGCTTAAAAACAAGCACCTGCGCAACTTCAAGATTAGATACATGTTTGAAATGATTCTGCAGGCTTTTTGGTTTTAAACTCAGTCAAATTGTTCCTGAATTTGAAGGATTGTAACTTGGAGATTGTTTTCATGCAACTTTAAACTGTATTCAGAAAGTAGCATGGCTCCTAACAGCCACAGCTTCCAGCCTTCTGAAATCATGGATGTGATCTTCATGCTGCAGCCTGGAGAATTTGCAAGGAGAAAAAAAGGCAGTGAGACTGGTCTGTTTTATGCAGGTTAGCAACAGTCCTCCATCTCCTGAAAAGTCAAAGGCATTCTCTGGAACCCCAAGGGAGAAGGTTTTCAAACTGCAAAGTGATGTAAGAAGCCTCCATCTCTCAGAGGGAACAAATGTCACCAACTCCTCTTCCAGAAAACAGGAGCAAAGGTTTGTCTTTATCAAACTGGAATGCCTCTTTTAAGAAAAGCACATTATTTTTGAAATGAACTGTGGAAATACTTTTCCTCTGACCCTTTTATTTCTGGGGAAAATGAAGGCACTCTGTGTTCAAAGCTCCTTCCAGGCTGCTTAGGCAGTACATGAGTCTTAGAATCACAGAGAAATCACAAAATGGTTTAGGCTGGGACTGAAAAGCTCACTCAGTTCCAGCCCCCTGCCACAGGCAGGGACACCTTCCACTAGACCAGGTTGCTCCAAGCCCCGTCCAACCTGGCCTTGAACACTGCCATGGACAGGGCAACCAAAGCTTTTCTCAGCAACCTGTGCCAGGACCTCAGCACCCTTACAGAGAGGAACTTCCTGCTAAGATCTCATCTCAGTCTCTTCTCTGTCAGTTTAAAGCCATTCCCCCTTGTGCTGTCCCTACAGGCCCTTGTTCAAAGCCCCTCTCCAGGTTTCCTGCAGACCATTTAGACACTGGAGCTGCTCTAAGGACTCCTCAGAGCTTTCCCTTCTCCAGGCTGAACAAGCCCAACTCTCCCAGTCTGTTTCCAAGAAGAGGTGCTCCAGCCCTCACAGCATCTCCGTGGCCTCCTCCGGACTCACTCAAGCATGTCTACACGAGCACGGTAAATGATGGCATGTCTTGGATGGCAAGGTAAATCCCACAGCAATGTTTGGAATTCCCACCGGGTTACTGGATTCCCTGGGAAACACACTACCCTGTGACTGCTTAAGAACAAGATACTATGTCACCACAGCAGGCTAAGGTCTCCACTGCAACAACCTGTCATTTCCATATCCAGTACATAAACAACAAATCTTTGTGAGATTTATACAAAGCTCACTCCAGAAAATAATCACTGAGGCTGCCAGCATCCAGAACAGATCTGGTTTAGGGTTTTTAGGTGTTTCCAAGGAAACACAAAACTCTGACTCTGTTCACCCCCTCAAGAGAAAGGCAGGACAAGGGATTGTATTTCCTCTTGTACTTTAATAACACAAACCTGTTATTTCAGATCAGGAAAAAAAACCCCAACCAATCAAACCAAGCCCACAATTTAGTATATTCTGCCGATTTCAAATCTTGACTTTCCTGGAATCAACAGCACTCTATACAGTGCTGGTTTTTTTAACAGTAAGTGTGTCCTAGCCCAAACAGACATTTTCTTTGCAGATAATGCATAGAGGGAAGCAATAAAATACAAACATTCTTGCTGATTTATCTTCCTTGATCCGTAATTTGTACCCCACTCTCACAAAGAATTGACTACTGTAGTTGTCAACATGCATATAACAGAGAGCATGCTGCAATAAAAAGCATAATCAATGCCTGCTGATGTCAGAGCAAGAACTCATGGGAAGTGGGAAAGGATGAGGAGGTCAGCAGCTTCAGGCTGCAAATGTACAGCTGACGCAGCATATTGGGCGATGGATGCAGCAGCAGGCAGGTACTTCTTTGTCATTCAGAAGTGTGACAATTCTAGAGGACTAAAGGGTGGCTTCTAAGTAAAAAGAGGTGGCTGTGGATTCAAAACCCAACTTTCATGTATGACACACAAGCACCATGCTATTTCCTTTCCTATCTCCTTGGACAGAAAAACAACAAAATACACCAAAAAACATTATCACCTCCTTGTGCTTTAGGAAAATACTGCATACCTTCAACATGTCTCCTCACTGTCCATACAGCATTGGGGTTACCAGGCAGCTCTGAGACAGCCATTTCGGATACCTAAGAGTAAACAGAAAGAAGGTTCTTTTGAAAACAGATGTTTAGACTTAACTACAGTAAGTCACCTAACCACCAGCAGCTTTTGAGCCCTCCTACAACAGGGCAGGAAAGCTAGTAACTCCTAATTCTTATGCTCTCTCCCCATGCCAGATGTGCTGCGCTGATCATTCAGCACTGATACAACAACATCAGAGCTCTGGATGATAAGCTTTAGAAGGTCACCCATCCCCAGCAAAGAGAACAGCAGCAGCTGGCAGAGACAATGGGATGTTCCGGCACAATACACTCAAGTATTAGAAGAGACAAAATGCATGTGCTTGGAGTCAACTGAATAAAAAGTCTCTAAGACTTTAAGAGCAAACAGTATAACCCTTCTGCTTCCAAGAAGCAAGTCTAGAGAAAGCTGCTCTCCAGACCAATGGCAAAAGGAGAATCCCTTCATTTCAGTTCCCTTACTGCAAGGATTTTCTCCTGCTGTCCTCCCACCCGAAGCTTCTCTTCTGACGTGCTGAAGTCTTACCTCAAGTCCATGTCTTAGAACTCTCAGAGATGACCGGGGGCCCCGACCACAAGCCACATACAGCTGTGGCGTGTCTTCATTGGCCAAATCTGCTATCTGAATGGAGAAATAAGTGTCAATACCCACAGGAAGAAAAAAATCAAACTATACATACCGCACTACTGCTTTAAGAATGGTTTTTTTTTTCAAACACCGAAAGCCCTGAAGATGCCATAGCATGTACTATCTGCTGCCCTGAAACCTGAAAGTATCAGTTTTAAGCAAACTCTCTGCAGAGCGGAGAAATGGTATGATGGTCAGCAGAAGGGCAGCACAGAACTGCTGCTGACACCGTGTCCAGATATATACTTATCACCTCAGGAATCAAAGGCTGCCAGGCCAGATACCAATCTTAAGCAGCTGCTTAAGAATTTAGCAAGCTCACTTTTCTACCAGGATTCACTATAGAGCAGCATTTCTGGAAACCTAGGATAATGCAGCTTTGGGACTCTGCTTACAGATAGATACTCTGAAGAAAAAATGATTCATCTATGGTCAACTCCTCTGTAAACGAGAAAGACTTAAGTGGTGAATGGGAGCTTGCTGATGGCAACATACCTGACAACACAGAATAGGAGACAAACTGTCCAACTCATCCACCAGCACCAGGTTCTTGAGAGGTCGTGGCTGGAAAAAGAATGTATCTCCTTCTTCAAGAGGCATAGCAGAAGAGAACTCTGGCTCCTCATCATCGTCACCCAGGTGAGCAATTTGGTACAGGTAACTTGAGACAGACAGCAAGAGCAACAGCATGTTCAGTGCAAAGGTCATGTAGACTTCTCTCTAAGCAAGGCATAGACAGATACTCAGGCAGCAGAGGGAAATCCTTCCTTACATTATACAGCTATCAAAGTTTAGCCTTAAGGACTGCCATATTGGTGACAAAATCTTCAAAGGGAATCAGAGACCTTCAAGAAAAACTCCAAACAAAAAAATCCACAACAACCTCCCTCTCAAACCTTTATAGCTGTCACTGGCAGGGCATTCCAGAGTCCCAGTGTTTTCTCCATTTATCGGCTAGCCTTTCAGATATTCTTGTGTTAGAGCCAAAGCAGCAACCGACAGCTGAGGCCAAAAGCAAGGACAATGGCTAAGACAGCAACTCCACAATTATCTTTTTTAGTGGAATACTCTCACCTGACTACTTTAAACTGCATTCCCTATTCCACTTCATGAATTTAAATATTACAATAATCAAGTTAAAACTTCAGGGAAGATGAGGGGGGGAAATAAAAAACCAACAACACCCCCCCCAAAAAAAAACCCAAAAAAACCAAACCAACACACCACAGACCAATTTACTTCCCGGTTTTAATAAAGCTCAAATGAACATGGCTTCCTCAAGTGCCTGGCTTATGCAATCCAGTTCAGAGTCACTGCAGTAAACTGACAGGAGCTCCCTCAGGTGGCTGACTGCAGATACAGTCGGGAAAAAAAAAAAAAAAAAGTACATATCTTCATTCCTGTGAATTCCCTACTCAGACACTGTTAAACCATCTTTAAAGGCCTACAAAGTCCTTCTGTCTTTAGAATAGCTTGGAACCCCAAACATGAATTGAGAAAGTCCTCAAATACACACCTGGTAAGGAAAGGACCACAATAACTGTGGTCTATCTACTTCACAACACACAGAAGTTCAACAAAAACTATCAAACAAAAAGATAATTCATCTGGATACACAATGGACATCATATGAACTTCAAGCATCCAATTCTTCCAAAACCTACTGCAACAGAATATAATCTCTCGCTCCGTGCTCTGCAATATCTAATTTGGGTTCAAACAACAAGGAAGTCCTTCCATCCAGTCACATCCTAAACCAACTGCTCTGCTCAAGCCACGTGAACAGAGCATTAATGTACCAATTAAAACAAAAGTGCTGTCTTTCTACATTCATTAGGTTCAGGTGCCAGTCTGCAGCCCTGAACAGAAACAATCTGTTTTCCAGGGGCAAAATGCTGACATCAAATTATTTACTCACTGGTTTCCAAATTCAGATGCCACAAAGAGAAACCCTGTTTTCAGCACACACATGGCAGCAGCAACAGGAACAGTGTCAAAGTACTTCAAACGAATCTCTGTAACCTGAAAACAGAGGAAGATGTGACTGTACTAGTACAGGGCTAGCGCTGTACATGTGTGCCTTAATTAAAAGCAGCTGCTTAGCTATCCTCTCCAAAGAAAGGAAGCAGGAGAGTGGGCCAGGCTTAACCACATCAGTAGTTCGGGCCAGCAAGTTATGAATCACAAAATACAGCAGACAATTCTGAACACAGAAGTCAGGCTGCCTGTTTTATTCGAAGACTTTTGGTAACACTGAGTCAGTCTGGGGGAAAAAAAGGCAGCTGCAAAAATAGCAAGCTGTCGAACAGAAAGAAGAAATTTGCTTCACTGAACACTAACCATTCCCCACCATGTGAAGAAGTAACTGTCTTGAGCATATTTCTACATTTTATACGGTAAAAACAGCTCTTGGTGAAACATCCAAGAACAACCTGAAGCCACTTAAAGATGGTATACAACCATCCCTAAACTGACATGTTTAGATGAAGGAAGAACTGGTATTTACTCAAACATTTACTCAAAACCTCCAACTGATTCACTGCAGCAGAAATAGTTTCATTGCAGAATACTAGGATAAGCAGTAGCATGCCACTGCAAGTCTGTAATTCAAACTCCTGGATGAACTCTACCTCAATTTGAAAAAAAAAAAAAAAATAACAGCATGTAAATATTCAATCAAGAGATGAAACAGCACCTACTGCGATCAAGAGAAACTAAGGCCCCCAAATTCAGTTTCTGGAACACCCCCTTTTGCAGGTTCATGGACCAAACCTTACATCTTCTGAAGAGAGGACTGCCTGCAGCATCTAAAGTACACCCAACTGACTATGCAGCACAATTCTCAAAGGATTTTGCAAACCTTGCAGCATGTCTCTGCACGAGTGATCATCAGTCACAACTGCAGATGTAACAATATTACAAATTGCACAAACCATGTACCATTACACAGCTAAGCCCACAATACTAAGTATTTTTCACTTCAGAGCATCAAAGTAATTGTCTAAGGACACTTCTCAGTTACTGCTTTTGATGCTCTTCACAAAATGCTTACCATGTCTTCATCAGTCTCCAAAGTAATTTTGAAGATGTCTCCTTGCTCTGTCTGGGCCAGGAAGAAGAACATGGACTTGGTCTTATGTGTAGCAGAGCAAACAAAAATCATACCCCTTTCTGGGTCATCCAAGTCATTCTGCAAGAAAGAGGTATCACTGGTGGAACTACCTGGCAAGCGCAGATGTGATTTCTCCAACTGAAGAATTTCCATTTCACAGGTGTCTTAAGAGCTGACAGCATGTGAGGAGGCTTTAAACACAATCTCCTCCATTGTATCCATAGTTACCCCTGGTACATCTCTGCTCCACAAAGCAATAATTTCTAAGACACTGTGCCAAAACATCACCCCTCTGCCACCCAGACAACTTGTCACATATCAAAACCAAACATCAAGGAAAGGGCTGCAATCCATGTGGCCCTATGTGAGCACCTGAACCTTGGCAGGTGTTCAAAGCACGCAATTTGCAACACCAAAGGTGGAGGAAGCAGCCTTAGATGCAACAAAGCAGCTCCTGCATTTACCTGTGCACGCAACAGCAATCATGACTCACCACCTCACGTAATGCCACTGCACACAGACAGCGCTTGCCCGATCAGAGTCTTTGGAGTATCTCCAGCATAAATTTCAGAGAAGAGACATGAAACAAGCTCATCACTTCAGGCTATGCCCACCTCCATCTTCCCCCCTGGGTAACATGCACCCAATAAGGCAGGTGAGAGGCTGACACACTTAACTCCTTTTTTCTTACTTTAAAGCCCCCCTGATACCTTTAATCTCAAAAGACAAATACAAAGCATTCACTGAGCACTGACAAAGATAACGTTAAAAGAAGGATAGGAATCACAAAATTCTCACCCGTCTCCTGGGAATTGGGCATCTGATATCAGGCTGGTCCCCAAAGTTTTTGTAAGTAATATAGTTTTCAGAACAGATCAAAACTCCGCTAGGTCCATCAGAACCACCAGGAACTGGGACACAAAGAAGAAATATGAGAAAAGCCCTTACCACAGATCTGAGTTGCTGCCTGCAGAACTTTTCTTTAGGCTTCCTTTAAAGTGCCATAGCTTTCAGTACTCTCCATCACCCTATATACTGCTCTTATTAAAGGGCAAGACAAAGAACCAAGTACAGCTGCCTGTGTCAGCACAACAAGATGGCAGATGGAACTAGGGGACCAGGGAGGAAAAAAAGGAAGGATGCATCTTCAAATGGCTTATGTTTTATCCTTCCTGGCTTATTCTTGTCTAGAAAGTCACATGCCCAAAACACCGTATTAGCAACTTGTCAGTTAAAAGACACAATCTTGGGCTTACTGGCATCTTTGGTTGCTGTCAAAAAAAAAATTCCACCAGATGGGTTTCCTGATGTATCCTTCACTTTTAGAGTATGTTTTTTAAAATGCCTCTATTGAGGTGCCAGCATAACAAAAGATATGCTCAAAATAGTGGCAGTCATCAGCTCCAGCCCAGCACTGGATGTCCCAACAGCTGCCTACAGAAGATGCAACAACAGGGCAAGCACACAAGGATGCTCAACTAGTTTAGCTTCCTTCACACTTGGGAGAGGAATCTACAGCACTTCAGTGGTTTCTCAGATTGAAGGCACTAGGCTGCTTTATGTTTTATATACCTTTGTATATGGATTCATATACTCATATACTGTCTTTCAAAAGCTTATTAACTGATGGAATCCTGTGTGAGAGTACAAAGTATTCTCATATTACCTAAAATACATAGTTTTGCATCTGCTCCCAGCTAGATGCAATCTAGTTAATATCTCTTAGCTTTGGAATCCAGAGAATATCCAGAGTATGTCCAAAAGAAGAGATGAGGAGCACTTTCACATCACAGCTGTATCTAGGAATTCTTGGACACTTCCATGTGTGAACCACCACCCATTACCTGACTTCAAAGTCAATTAATTTATATTAATGGTTCTGGCTACCATCAACAGAACTCCCAAAATGTAAAGAGTATTGACTGTGTTTCCTGGGAGAACGAGAACCAAGTACATTAATGGGAAAATGACTTTGTGGTAAAGTTGGCAGTACCTGTTATGAGGAAGTTGCCATGCTCTTCCAAGGGCTCACTGTATTTCCTAACAACATGGTTCAAACCCAAGTCCAGTTCATAAAATGTCAATGTCTGTTGTGTGTTGGCTGCAGCTTCTCCTGTTGGATCATTGTCTGCTTCCTAAAACAGAACACATGAAGGAGTCTTTCAAGAAAGGTATTAAAGAAAGAGCACAGAAGACACATGGGGAACAGTTTTGAGTAGCATTAGAATGAAATCCAAAAGAAGACTTGCTGGAAGATGCACCATAAAATGTACAGAGAAAGAAAATATGCAGATTTGCAGCTGAACAGCAAGAACTTAAGAATCATTGCCTAGAAAGAAGAGATTTGCGTATTCTGATTGAAGACAAGACAAAAAGCAAGCTCACAACAAATGAAAATTGTCTCAGACAGCAAAGGCAGCCAACATTCCCTGCCTCCACCGACAGATTAAGAACAGAAGAGGCATGACAAAGCTCAAAAGACAGCAAAGGGACATCAAGCTCTTCTCACCTCATAATCCATTTCCAGACAAGCAAACATTGGGTTTTCAAATCCCACATCGACTCCCACCACATGGTAGACCAAAGTATTGGCCTTGTGGGCTTCCAGTGGGGAGGAAATGGTGAGACGAGCAGCAGCATCTCTATTTAAGATATACACCAGCTTCTGCTTTTCAATAGCACCTGCAAAGGAAGGACAACAGCTCCTGAAGCACAGCTCCTGCTGATCAAATTTGACCATATCTACAGTTCAGCACCAATACACAACCTCGCAAGAAAACGTCTGTTACTTCTGCTGAAGCTCACCATCAGTATTTATCTCTGTGCCACCAATTAACTTTAAATGCCTCATTTTAAATATTTTGGGCTGCAAGCAAAAATGCCAACTCCAGCTCTTTAAAGGCACCTGACCCTTTGAGCTACTTTCATCTAGAATAACAGCTGATCTACAATGGCTACAGGCAGGTCTACTCATTCCACCACACAAGAGATGACAGACTGCAGGGAAGGAAAACCAAATTGAACACAGGCAGATGTTCCACTGTTTAAGGCCATCTGGCAGTAATATCTCCTAAGAAATATTGTAACTAAGAAAATCTATTCTTAGTTAAGTGATATGTACAGTATCCACATCATAACAACCACTCAATATCAACATGAATGGCGTAACTGTAACTGGCTACCTCCACACTCAAGAAAACAAGATTTGTTAGAAAAAAACCATTATTTGTTGATATTCCTGATATAAAAAAGCACTATTAAATTACTATTGCTGCAAGCTCTGTGTGTGTAGGAAAGCAGCCTTGCACAAAGCTGGCTTTGGCAACTCATAAAGTTGCCAAAGTACCAATTCACTAAGGCACCTTGTGGCAAATCTTATAAAAACCCCCCAAACATCACCCAATTGTCTTTCTACTGGTGAAACTGTATCAGAAATGCATCTAGCTGCCTCCATGATACATCTCAGAGAGGAGTAAAGAACTCACAATGTCATTTCAGGCTACGGGAGCTGACTGACTACACGGTAGCACTGATGCATGCAGCCCCAACTTCTCTCCCAGACATGGCACTCTGGGGATCTGCGCACTGTTAAGCAAGCTGGCTTCTTTCCAGTGTTAGAATCAATTTGTGCCATTCTATCAGAATCAAGGAACTATTCTGAATGCCTGCATTCTCTCCCACATGTTTCACAGCTTAACAAAGTACCTGAGAAACACTTCCAATTATACCTGGCAGAAACTCACTCCAAAATAAGCATCCACAAGACAGAAGGAAAAAAGGTAAGATGAAACCAAGTTGACAGACTGACTTACTGATCATGACGGCACGGCCCTTTGGGTCTACAGCCAAATACTGTCCTGGAACGATTCTGCGACATCCACTCTTGCCAAAGGTTTCCTGATGAATCTTCTCAAACACATTCTTTGAGGGCTGGTACTCCAGAATAACAATGCGCCCCGAATCACTGCCTACGACAATATAATCTTTGGTGCCACCTGTCAGCCTGAAGGCCATGAGGGACCGAATGACTCCAAACACTTCCACAGTCAGCAGGGTGTGAACCTTCCCTGTGTTGGGATCAGGGCGCAGTAACTCCAGGATCTTGCCACGGGAAACAACAATTTCTTGTTGTTTGGTTCCTAAAGAACCCAAAACATGACAAACAGTTAGCAAGAATGCAGCAGAACATGAAACTTTAAGAAGCACTACAAGAAACAAGATAAAATTTCATTATTAGTAAATACCAATGAGTTCTACGATTTCTATGGAAGAATTCGAAGCAACTACATTCAGGGTCACTATTGTTTGAGTATTTCTTAACAGAGCAGGAAAACTGCTCTTAAAAAAATACTAAATTGAACCTATAGATAACCAAGCCAAGCATCTCTTGATCCTTCCACAGGTTTCAACACTTCAAGAACAAATGACAATATACCACTGGAAAAAAAAAGGCACACTGAAGCAAACTAATTTCAGCAACCAAACCAAATAAAACCCACCTTTTTTTCACCATGACCCAAAAAAGCTCAAGCCTAGATGCATGAAGGGAGAAGAAAATTACCTGAAAAATTGCCATGGATAGCATAGCTAATGCCAGTGGCACGCTGCAACGTCAGGTTGTAGAGAAACATGTTGGCAATGGGTTTGTCACCTTATCGTAGCTCCACCAAATCTGCAACAAGTAAAACAAAAAAATGTACTGCTCAAAGCCAAAGCCTTTCATAAGGCACAGAGAACTGCTGCCCCCCTGCTTGTCATAGAATAGTTAGGGTTGGAAAGGACCCTAAGATCATCTAGTTCCAACCCCCCTGCCACGGGCACCGACACCTGGCACTAAACCATGTCACCCAAGGCTCTGTCCAACCTGGCCTTGAACACCGCCAGGCATGGAGCATTCACAACTTCCCTGGGCAACCTGTTCCAGTGCCTCACCACCCCCACAGTAAAGAACTTCTTCCTTATGTCTAACCTGAACTTCCCTTGTTTCAGTTTGAGCCCATTACCCCTTGTCCTGTCACTACAGTCCCTAATGAAGAGTCCATCCTCAGCATCCTTGTAAGCCCCCTTCAGATACTGGAAGGCTGCTATGAGGTCTCCATGCAGCCTTCTCTTCTGCAGGCTGAACAGACCCAACTTTCTCAGCCTGTCTTCATACGGGAGGTGCTCCAGTCCCCTGATCACCCTTATGGCCCTCCTCTGGACTTGCTCCAACAGTTCATGTCCTTTTTATGCTGAGGACACCAGAACTGCACAATACTCCAAGTGAGGTCTCTTGAGAGCAGAGCAGAGGGGCAGGATCACCTCCTTCGACCTGCTGGTCACACTTCTTTTGATGCAGCCCAGGATGAGGTTGGCTTTCTGGGCTGCCAGCACACACTGAAGCCAACTCATGTTCAGTTTCTCATCGACCAACACCCCCAGATCCTTCTCCGAAGGGTTACTCTGAGTCTCTTCTCTGCCCAACCTGTATCTGTGCCTGGGATTGCTCTGACACAGGTGTAGGACCTTGCACTTGGCATGGTTAAACTTCATCAGTTGGCATCAGCCCACCTCACAAGCGTGTCAAGGTCCCTTTGGATGGCATTCCTTCCCTCCAGCGTATCAACCAGACCACAAAGCTTGGTGTCATCAGCAAACTTGCTGTCCATGTCACCGACAAAGATGTTGAACAAGACTGGTCCCAACACCGACCCCTGAGGGACACCACTCGTTACTGGTCTCCAGCTGCACACTGAGCCATTGACCACAACTCTTTGCGTGTGGTCATCCAGCCAGTTCTTTATTCACCGAGTGGTTCACCTATCAAATTGATGTCACTCCAATGCAGAGACAAGGATGTCATGTGGGACAGTGTCGAAAGCTTTGCACAAGTCCCGGCAGATGTCTGAGTGTATCACCACACTGGAACACTGCCTGCCACCCAGCTGAAGTTATGTGGCAGTTATTACAAGGCAAAAGGCTCTCCCAATGAACACAAGGCTGCTGAGCTCCTTACTGCAGTGTGCCTGAGCAGAACGTTCAGCTAATGACTACTCTCACGGTTTCAGCTGTTCAGAAATCAAACAAAGTTAGGGAATTTTGTCTCTAGGGATTCCCTACGCTGTTACACATCACTAATGTAGCCTCTTCATTTAACAGAAGCCAAATCTACCCACAACGGTTTAGGATGAGCGTTTGAATCGCTCCCGTGCCCCGGGGCTAATGCGGGAGGGACTGGCAGCTGCACACTTGCGGCAGGCCAGGGGAACCGGTCCTCACCGCCCCGAACCCCACACGGGACCCCCAGCCCAGCACCTCCAAGCCATTTTCCGGGAACCGGTCACGGATCCACCCGCCTGGCCGCCCCCCACAGGCCAGGCACCGAGGGGCCCACAGGGCTCAGTGCCGCAGCAGCTCCCCGGGCAAGATCGCGACTCATACCGCGCTCCCCAGCCGAGGGGCCGCGGTTGTACGGGCGCGACGCGCCGGGGCGGCCCTTACCGTGCAGATGGAGGCGGATGGCGAAAGATGCTAGTCCTGCTCAGGCGGGCGCGCCCCGGCACCCCCGCGCCATGAACCCCGCGCCTGCGCAATCCCCTCCCGCGCCTCCTCGACAGGGCTTTCCGCCAAGTCCGGCGCGCGCGCGCGCCGTGTGGCTGCCCGTAGCGGCGCCTGAATGTTCGTGTGGCGATGGCAATCGCTGTCTGTAACGAGAGCCTCCCTAAAACAAAAAAAAAGACAGCCACAATCACGTATAGAGAAACGGGATAGAGTGATCCTGCCCCGCTGCCAGGCGGATCCGAGCGGCTGTAAACGTTCAGGCACCGCTAATTGTATCCCCGGCAGAGCCTGAAGCGGCATGGACCGCGTCAGCTGCAGCCTAAGATGGCGGCGGCCACGGCGTCGGGCCTGAGGGGGGAGGGAGGCGGCGCGGCCGCCTCAGCCCTGACCATGGAGCGGATTCAGTCGCTCACGGAGCTGGCAGAGCTGGAGGCCGCCTACAGCCGGCTCTGTGAGGAGGAGGTGCGTGGGACGCGTGCCCGGGTGGCCGTGGGGTGCGAAAGCGGGTACCTCGCTGTCAGGCCTACCCCGGTCGTCCGGATTCTTTTCAGAAGAGTCAAATACGACCTCTACCGTCCTCGGGCCCGGTGTATGGGGGCGGTGTTGCCTCTGCGGAGCTGGTGTCCTCGGTTCGTGAGCAGCCCCCGGCCTCGGGCTCCCTGTGCATTGCAAGTGCAGCGGCGGGGCAGAATTTTGGGGTTGTCTGGCTTTAAAGTGTGATTTGCATAACTGATGCTTTCGAATGGCAGATCTAAAAATGTACAGGATTAAAACGAGAGATTAGGAAGGATTTAATTGTCATATGAGCTCTTGGAAGTGCTGACACCTTGCTAGATCGGTGTTGTCTTGTCTGTGATAAGTGACAGGCCTGAAGGAGAGCTTAAGTCACACAAAACTTTATCTTTTCCTTTCAGAAAGTCGTTCAGGAAGAACTGGATGCCCTCCTGGAGCAGCAAAGCACTATAGAGAACAAGATGGTTGTACTTCATCGCATGGGGTTAGTGATCCCTACTATCTCCCCTGTGACTGCATGCTGTTCAGTACCTCCCTGCTTACTGTGTGATGTGAAAATTCATTTTAGTGTCATGAGGAAAGCATATTCATTCTCAGGAAATGTTAGACTTTAAATCAGTTTGCAGTAGGGAACAGTAGCTGCTGGATCCTTACCCCTCAGCACCTGGTTCTTCTCAGCACCACTAACAGAAGGAAGTGATGCACCCTCACACAGGCTGACCCATTTTGATGTAGGCTGAAGGTCTCACCCCAGAGACTGTCAGGTGTTAGCATTGATGCTTGGATCAGATGTTTTGTGTCAGGCTGTTTATGGGTATGGACAGATTTTACTGCCTCTTCGTGATGAGTTTGTGCATGCAGTCTGGAAAGCCATCTCAAGTGGTCTTATGGCCAATAGAAGCTTGGAGCACCAAGTTTACAGACTTCATCTTCCTCTTCAGAAGCAGAGAATATCATAAAGCCTCAGTGGCTTGTTCATCCCCTGTCTGGTAGCAAGGCAGTCTGATCTTAATGCTCTGCTTCTGGAGAAGGGGCATGAATTCATCCTGTTGCTAACAGGATGTCCTGGGTTCAGTGTAAGTGTTATTTTTCTCCTTCCTAGCAGCTGATGCAGTGCTGTGTTTTCGACTTCAGCCTGAGAACAGTGCTGGTAACACACCAGTGTTTTAGTTGTTGCTAAGTAATGCTTACTCTGATCAAGGACTTTTCAGTTTCTCATGCTCTGCCAGTGAGGAGGGGCGCAAGAAACCAGGAGGAAGCAGAGACAGGACACCTGACCCAAACTAGCCAAAGGGGTAT
>WYDI02039347.1:0-10822 GCA_009867235.2 Psittacus erithacus
CTGCTCTAGTGGAAGGTGTCCCTGCCCGTGGCAGGGGTTGGAGCTGGAGGAGCTTTAAGGTCCCTTCAACCCAAACCGGTCTGGGATCCATTCTGTGATCCCGACGGTCGCGGTGTCCGTACTGGAGGTGTCGCACACGCGCTCCCACCCCCCGCTCCAGGGCCGGCTGCATCCCGGCTCCTCCCCTATAAGAGGCTCAGCGCAGGGCGGGCTCTGCCTCGCTCGGAGCCGGAGGCAGCGCGGATTCGCGCAGGGCACCAGCGCCCCTTCCCCAGCGTCCTCGGCCATGCCCCTCTGAGGTAAGGCGGAGGGGGCTCCGGCTGCAGCGGGAGGGACCCCGCCGAGCGCTGGGGATGCTCCGGATGGGGTGTGATGGCTGCAAAGAGGGGTGAATGGGGTGGGATGGAGCGGGGGTGCCTCCGATGGCTCCAGCGCGGCGTGAAACGTGGGGAAGGGGTTGGGAAGGTGGGAATGGGTTGGGAAGGGGTTGGGAAGGAGGGGGGGGTGGCCGCCCATGTGCTAGAAATGCCCAGCAGCACCGAGCCAGCTCCTGCAGCGCGGATTAGCGCCTCGGTCGCTTCTAGCTGCTGCCTGACTCTGCCTGCAGGGACTGGGCAGAGGGTGGGGGTCGGGTCCCCCCCCCATTCTGCTCTATGCAGGCGCGACCCCTTTGCTCCATAGCTCTTTCGTGTTCAGGAATTGCTTAGGGATGGGGAGAGCCTGTTGGGATGTGCCTGATGTACGGGTGGTGGTCCCATGGGTGTCCCCCCAAATCCATCGCTCTTTGGACTCCTTTACCGTCTCTGTGCTCTGACCCAGCCCCAGATGCACCCCTCGGGCTGTTAAAGCACAACCTGCTCCCAGGAAGCTGGTGCTGCTCTTTAGGGAACAGTAGGAATTTCCCCTACTTGCAGCATAACGCTGCTTGTGTCCAGGCTGTTCTCAAGCCTAGAATCATGGAATACCGGGTTGGAAGGGACCTCAGGGGTCTTCTAGTCCAACCTTTCCTGGCAAAGCATGACCCATCACCATGGGCCAGCACCCTGTCCAGCTCAGTCTTAACAGTGTTCAATGCTGGGGATTCACCACTTCCCTGGGGTGATTATTCCAATGGATTATAGTTCCCATTGTGAAAAATCCCCTCTTGTGTCCAGTTGGAAACTCCTCAGGAGTAACTTGTGCCCATCACACTGTGCTTTAGTGCTGTGTCCTCTCATCACATCAGTGCTGGTAAGCAGTGTCCAGGGCAATTATTAAAGCCATCCCTGGGCAGGGATGGAGACCTGCCATAGGACAGGTAATTCCCACAAAGCAGTTTGCATTCTGCTGCCTGGTTTGGGAGCACAGCGTTAGGTGCATGGGCTGTGCTGGACCAGCTGAGCATCATTCCAAAGAGCAGTCCCAGGTTTTCCTAAGGGTGGTTACTGCCGTGTTATCCTAAGGAAGGTGAAAGTGGCATCTCTTGGTGTCTCTGGGAAGATGAGTGTACGATGGAGAACCTGTTTTATAGGCAACATGGAAGGAGACTCTGAAAGGCAACAGACCAGTGGGTGTAAGGTTGCCTGGTTGCCCCTGGCTGCTAAATCCCCCTGCAGAAGGAGCTGGCAGCAGCCGGAGGTGGTCTTCCCACCACCCCAGGCTGTTGTGTTGGTGTGAGAGTGCTCCTCTTCATAGTGCATGGTGTGAGTTCTCCTGTCCATAGGTAAAAGCACGTCCAAGAACCAACCTGATGGGGTTAACCTGTGCTTTACATTGTTGAGGACACGGATTGTGTTGTGAGCTGACTCCTCTCCTTTCCTTCTCCACTATATGATACTATGGGTCCTAGCTCTCCTTCCATGACATGAGGGACTGCAAGGTCTCAACAGTGGTGATGTGAAGGTCTCTGCGAGACCTTGTGCAAGTGTCCCTGCTACCCTGTGCCTAAACTATCCCAGTGTCAGCAGAATAGGGACAAACATGGGCAATATCCAGGACAGCATTTCCCTCCTGTTGGTTAATGGTCAAAATTGCTTTCACATTTGGCTTTGCAGTCTCTGAGCTCTGCCCATTTCCCAATGTGTTTGTCTAAATCATGTTTAATGTTCAAGTTGTGATGGGCTGGAGACAAATGGCATCTTGTTGAAAGCTTTGTGCTTCTGTAAACCCAACATATGAGGACCAAAATCTCTTCTTGAGCTTTTTGGGGTGAGACTGGAACATCATGAACTACAGCATCTCCCTATTGACAACGAACATTTATGAGACCTGAATCCTGAGGGATGAACCTCTTTACCAAGGCAATATCATTCCCAGCTCATTTCCCCTCCTCAGAGCAGTCGCTTCATGTCCCTCACTATTAAGTTTCCATGGGCTGGGGAGTGCTGTGCAGTGTTTCTGTCTTATGCTTTGCTAACTTGTGACTTCCCAATCCTCGGGTTGCCATGGAAAGGATTATGCTGTGATTAATGAAGGCATTGTCAGCTCCGAGGTCTTTTCAAAGCCTTTCCTGGGGCTGCTGTGAACGTCTTCCAAGCCCAGCAGAAAGGGGCTGGCAGGAAAGTTGCCTTCAAGCCACATCCTGGGCATGGTTTGGGTGGTCAGCACTGACATCACTGATAGGAGGTAGCAATTGTTGCCTCCATTAACTGCCGGATCAGTCCCTTTTGAGGGTGAGAGGAGAAATGGGGACCTTTATTGTGCTTTTAGGGCAGAGCCAAAGTGTTCTTGCTCCTGAAGCGCTGTGGGACAAGTGTCACTGTACCAAGGGGCTGGCAGGATGTGGAGGCAGCACGTAAGGAAGCTTCGCACCATGAAACACTTCTCTTTGCTAAGCAACGTACAAGGAGAACCTGATATGGGATGAGCTGATGTGTCTGTGACTCTCTGGTCCCCCAAATAAGCCAGAAAGCTTCTCTGGACAGGGCTGCCCCAGCAGTGTCCGTGCTTAGGTGTGCATCCGCCTGAGCCTCTGCTCTGAAAGGCTCTAACAGTCAGGATACTGGGATGGAGCACAGTGTGCAGTTGTTCCCTTCACAAGCAGAGAGCAATGTGTGGAAATGCAATGAAAACCAGGCATTTGAAGTAGGTTGAATGCTGAATGAATATACACAGCCCAAAGCAAAATACCTCTGGGGACCAGAGATTCATTTCTCCCCAGCTTAAGCAGCTAGGTCCAAACTCCCACCTCGGCCTAGCTGGGATCCTAAAGCTGAGTGCTTGATCCCACTGGCAATCTCAGAGCAATTGCAGAAAGGCATTGAGCTGTTCTTGCACCTCATCCCTAGCAAGTTCCTTCCAGAGGGTGTTGGTTCAGGTGCTGCCATCCCCACCATTTAACCTGGTGTAACACCCCAGTGTTTGCCCAAGGCACTGATGACCTGAATGCAGTTTCCACATGCATGAAAGGAGTTAAAACTTACACTTTAGGTTGATTATAGACTTAAAAGCTGCCTTGAGTGGAGGTTTCCACTGCTCCTGCTGCTGTGCAAGCAGCCTGGCCTCTGACTTTTTAGAACTAGCTGATCTCCAGGTCCTTTCTGACCCTATTCTATGATGTGTGGAGGAAGGAAGACTTGCCAAAGAACCTGCCTGAGGTTATGCTGAGTGTTGGGAGAACTGAGCCTCTGAATCCTGCTCTTTTCTATGCCTGTCTGATGCTGTGCTGAGAGGGGGCTTCACCCCAGGAGACAAAGCCCCTCACTGCAGCAGTTCCTAACTTAGATATGGAGAGATAAACCTGGGATGATGGCAGAGTTGGGGAGAAGATGGGCACAACAGGAGGGCTGGCAAAGGGGGATAAATAGAGGGGGATATCAATGAAGGTGCCTGTTAAGGGCACCATGTAAATGTAGACTCTTAGGACTGGTTTAGTGCCTGCAGGTTGCAGCTGTGAAATACCTTCCACTTAAGAGAGCTTTGCAAATGCTGAGTAGGATTCACCTGCCCAACACACTGAGGCATAGGGAAAAGGTGCTCTGGGCTGTGCTAAGCTCGGGAGCAGGACCCATCTCTTGGGACCAAGTCCTTGTGTGTTCCCAGGTTATCTGTCATTGTCCAGAGAGTGCATTTCACTCCTCTGCTGACTTACCTCATAGAACCCCAGACTGGTTTGGGTTGGAAAGGACCTTAAAGCTCATCCAGTTCCAAACCCCTGCCATGGGCAGGGACGCCTTCCACTAGAGCAGCTTGCTCCAAACCCCATCCAACCCGGCCTTTCAAGCAATCCAGAATGGAAGAGGCAAAACATATACAGAGAGAGGAGCGGAAAGTGAACCAGCATTATACCTATGTGAGTCCCTGCTGTGCCTGTAGCCGGAATACTGTGTGTGTTCTGGTCCCTCCATCCCCAAAACAATGGACATCATCTGAGGAGAGGGTTCAAAGGAAGGATGGTCAGAGGGGTGGAACAGCTTCCACGGGAGGAAGGGTTGTTTAGACAAAGACTCCAAGCTGAAAAGAGATGGAAGAAGATAAGTTATCGATCCTGGAGGGTCATGCTGTTGTGGTGAAGGCAAAAGGAGGGTGTTCCTTGGTGTTCCTTGGTGTTCCTTGGTGTTCCTTGGTGTTCCTTGGTGTTCCTTGGTGTTCCTTGGTGTTCCTTGGTTGTAATGTAAAAATTAGGGAGCAGCAAGTAAAGCTGATGGAGAACAAAAAAGAGTTCACACTGACTGGCAACTGTGATAGCTCTTACTGCAGGACCCCATGGATCCTAGAAGTAATGGTGGGTTAAAAAAGCACTCAGACAAATTCACTGATGGAAAGCCACTCAAAAGCTATTAAATATATATAGTAAAGAATAAAAACTACCACTTTTTTGGTTTTAGAAGTTTTTGAGCTGCAAATTATTAGTGTCTGGGGGAGTACTATAGAGTAATGCCACTAAATCTTCACCCTGCTTTTACTTCTCCGTAGGCATCCTCTGTTGTTCACTGTCAAATACAATAGATGGGGAACCCACAAGCTGGATCCAGTATGGGGGTTTTTTATGTAGGACTCCTGAGCTTGTGCTTCTACTCACCAGGAGTTGTTCATGCTCAGAGATGCTCCTTGGAATAATTCTTCTGGGATGTTTGTCTTGGAGAAGACAAGGCGTCAGCCTCATTGCTTTAGCAGCAGTGCCATGAGGGTGGGGGAAAATAAAGCCTGTTCTCTTCCTTTTCCATTGAAAACACTTCCATGCCAGCAAATACAGAGAGGAGCTTAATGGAATGTATTGCAGGTTCTGTATCAGATCTCTCGCAAGCCATTAGGGAATTGCCATAAAGCAATGATCAGCTAGATCACTGCTAGATAGGCTGTGGTTTCCTGTGGATCCCAGAGCTGACCCAATGCTGGTTTTAGGCTGAGGTTTGCTTTGCAAGTCAACAAGATGTTTTTCCATGTGCCCAGTGTGTGTTGGGAAGGGGGGGGAGCACCCACAAACCATAACACCTCCCATCCTCAGAGGTAGGGCCGCTTTGCTTGGCTGAGGCTGTTGGGAGGACAGGTATACCACTTGCATTGGGGGACAGGGTACAGCAAGTGGTGTACTGAGCTGGAAGGAGCCCTGTAAGCCAACAGCACTGGGTGTTTTCCAGCCTCAGTGGTGGTTGCTATTATGTTGTGATCCCCCAGCTATTTCTGTCCTGCTTCCTCTCATCCCTCAGCTTTGCTGGATCAATGCCATCAAGGCCAGTAGATTTATCCTGTGCTGAGATGAACTCCAGAAACCACACACACACACTCATAGGGTTTGTCTCTCCTAGAGCCTGCAGGAAGTTTTGATCTGGAAGGATAAAGGGGGTGATAATTTTGTCTGTAACCTACATTCAAAAGCCTTATTCAAGCCCATTAAGAAGCTGACACAGGGTTGTCAGGGTGAGGAAGGCGATCCCCTTTTCCTCTTTAGCTTGGTGGCTGCCTTTAATCCCGGTGGAACAGCAGAGTCAGGATAACCTGAACTTCTGTGGTCTGTCTTTGGAATAAAAGCCCAGGAAAATGCGAGGCATAGGTGGCTTTATGTGATTTTGGGTGTTCTTGTGTGTGCTGGAGAGCTGCAAGGGCACAGAGCAGTCTTTGGCACAGACATGAGAAAACATGGTATTGCTGGATTTACTTAAAGCCCCCATGAGTTTTACCTATGTTAACACCTCCCAAACATGCCCCCGTGCCAGGCTGGTGGTCCTACAGCATCCTTGAGCCAAAAAAAAAGGATGGACAAAGCTGTCCTTCCTTTTATTCCTGCAGGCTTTCAGAGCTGCCCACTATCTGAGAGCACTTGGGGTACCAAGACACAGCCTGCCTGGGGATCAGGATCCATAGCAGGAGCTGTTAGATCTTTCATGTAATTCAATAAAGCAGTACATGGAGACTTCTAAACTATTAATGAGCTGGTCAGCCCAATCTGCTGTCATGCCAGGGAGGTCTCTTAGAGCAGGTATGCTGCAAGGACACCTTCCCTCCCATGTAAGAAATTGCTGCTCTCGAGCAGTGATACAAGGGATGCTTTGCCCAGTGATGCCACCAGTGCTTGTGGGTGATGGAGCAGGTCCTTGTCCCACAGAGAGGAGAGCTTCTGAGCTGTGAGTTCCAGATATGGTGTGCTGAGATTTTGCTTTCTCCACTGCTAGATGTCATGTCTGCACCCAAAATGAGGAGACGAGGGTGATCTTGGCCAAAACACTGTGAGAGCCATGTCACCTTGGGATACCATGATGGAACAAATCAGGACCTGATGTTTGTTCAGGTTAATTATACCAGTACAGGGTGCAAGGTAACAAAAAGCTGCTTGGGCAACCTTTGCTCTTAGAAATAACCCTCTGGATCTCCCCCAGTGCCCTGTCCTATCTATTTTGCAGCAAACACTACTGCTTGGAGTAATCAGATCCTGTCCTCCCAAGCACTGAGCTCAGCAGTTAGGGAAGATGTTAAGTCAAAAGGGCTGGAACAAGAGTCAAGCTTTTCAGGTGGAGCTGTGATGCTGAGCTCAGTGCAGGGAGTGAAACCTGTCTCCAGCACAGATTTCCTATGTGTAACTGAGAGCAAGTCACAAATAGCAATAACCACCCCTTCCCTTGGAGGGATACCTCAAAAACCTGCAACCAGGGCTGGGAACAGAGCAGCTTGTTAAAACTGGGGGAAGATGAGTACCTGTTGAAGATGACTTGCTCATCTAGTCTGATTTCCATAGGAAACCATGCTTGTGTGGTCACACTGCCCAGCAATTTGGATGTGTCACCTCATTGCAGTAGTTTGCTGACCAAGTTCAATTCAGATTCAGCAGAGCTGTAGCAAGGAAATGAAGTTGTTAGTCACTTCATGGAAATACATAGGAGAAATCTAGTGCCTTGCAGCATGATGCCAGCTCTTGTCGGACACGGGATTGCCCAGGCTGGGTGAGAAAGCTGTTCTGAATACTCCATCTGCAGGACAGGCTTCTTGAGGGGACTATGTCCTATTGACCATCAAGGAATCTTCTTATCCTGAGTTTTGTGGTTATAAATGAGACTTTGTTAGTTCTGCCACTCATACAGGGGCTTCTGTTATTATTTCTGACTCTGCTCCTTCACAAGATGGGAATTTGCCATGGAGAAAAGGCACTTCACCTCCTGCAACCTCCAGTTCTTTTGCGCATCCAAGCTGTTTGAGGATGCAAAGACTTAACTTTGTGTCTGTAACATCTAATATCTGATAGAATGGTTTGGGTTGAAGGGACCTTAAAGCTCATCCAGTCCCAACCCCTGCCACAGGCAGGGACACCTTCCACTAGAGCAGCTTGCTCCAAGCCCCTGTGTCCAACCTGGCCTTGAACACTGCCACGGATGGGGCAGCCACAGCTTCTGTGGGCACCCTGTGCCATTGCCTCAGCACCCTCCCAGGGAAGAGCTTCTGCCTATGAGCTCATCTCAATCTCCCTCTCATATGCCTTTAGTTCAACTCTACTTTGGCAAAGACCTGTGGCTCAGCTCAGCCAGGTGATGCCCTTGAGATCACAGAGCATCCCATGCAGCTCAACACACCACCAAAAGGTGAAGAGCAGCAGGTGAAGCAGCAAACAGCCCTTGTGACTCAGCTCCCCCAGCTGAAAAACTGCTATAACCTTTTGCATGTGCAGCCAATGAGTCAGGGAGCATCCGTCCCCCTCTCATCCAGGCTATTACTGATGCTGCCCTGAGGGATGTGATGGTGATTGCACCAAAGGCACTGTGGAAGCACAGGGCAGAGTCTCCATTTAATTTGTACAGTCCCTGTTCAAACAAAACACCCTCTGGAGTCACCAGGTGTCTCAGCAGGATGAAACAGGGCTGGTATCATCTGATTTGAACCTACTAGTCCCTGTATTTGGAGGCTGGCCCCCGCCTCTCTAAAGGGCCATCCTGAATGTCTTCAGGACAATAAGAGGATACTGTTGGGGCAGCAGAGGGAGGATTTCATTGAAAATCCCAGCAGAGGTTCCTGCTGAGAGAAAACCTCATGGGATTATAACAGCTTGGAGAAGCCCTGCTCCTGCCAGCACTAATAGCACTGAAGGGAGAGATCCACACAGCCAAGGCCATAAGGGACCAGCAAGAGTAGAGGGTGAGACAGCTGCTTATTAGGACAAGTTAAGGATAGAGAAGAGCATGGGAGCTGCCTTTATTAAAGGCATTTTGATCTGGAGTCATAGGCACAGACTTGGGTGTCTGCAAGAGGCACGTAGAATGGTTAGGGTTGGAAAGGACCTCATCTCACCCTCCTGGTTCTCCTGCGTGACCTTGGGGGAAGTCATGTTTTCCTTTCATGCCTCAGTTTCCCTCTGTGTCAAATGTGGATAGCATCATCCCCTCCTCCGTAAGTAGGCTGGGATTTGTGAGGGAATAACACAACGTCATAGCTCCTTGGAGTGATTACAAATAGTGGCTGTAGTAAAGACTCTTTAATGAACCTTTCTGTAGCAGAAAGAGCAGCAGTGGGTTAGTAATTATGTTATTGGACTAGTTATTAGTCCGACTAAGTTCACATCTTACCTATGCCGTATGTCATCCATGGTGATGGCAGATCATTTAGAGACTGTTTTAAAAGGCAGCCCTTGATGGGACTTAGGATCTAAGTACCTAAATCCCCTGAGACCACTTCAGGAGCAAGCTCCAGTGTGCCACAGGAGACCTGACACCTCATAAGCTTCATTTTGGGGCCCTAGACCCAGCCTGTAGTGGGTGCAGTGCTCCTTCTCCTACCCTCTGTCTCGGAGCAAGGCCTGTGGGTTTGTGTGTTCGTGAGATAGAAAGCTCAGAGGGCCAAGGAGATGATCCAGTCTAATCTCCTTCATAACATGGCCCAGTTATTCCTAACTGGAGCCAGTAATATGGGATTGGCCAGAGAATATATATATATGTAGGGCATATATATATCATTCTATATAGTATGTGCATATATATATATAATCATAGATGTGTATACAGATGCACACAGGCTTTCCCTTGGATCTTCATGGAGTTATCAGACTATAGACAGAGTCTTTGTTGCTGCCTGAGCAATACCACCAAAGGGCCAATGTCTGTGGTTCAGCTGCATGGCTGACAGAGCCCAGATGGTTGAAGAGGTTGCTGCCTCCAGAAACTGGCCCGAACCAGGATGTATCACACATGGATTTCCTTCCAAATTCCTAAATTCATTGGGAAAACACATCAGTCTGAAGTCAACCACCGCATCACCCTAACTGCTCTATGATCTATGTATGTACCTTGCTCTGTCAATGGCAAGGGATGGGCAGCCCATGAAGAAGCAGGCCCATGGCAACCCCACCAACACTTGTTGGTCTATTTAGGAGCTAATTGAAGTACCCTGAGCATGAATAGGCAGGATCTGAGCTCTGATCTTGGTTGCGTGGACAACCCAGTGAGCTCAGGACTAGCAAGGATCTTCCAGTAGAGCCCAGCACTGTGCAGAACAACCCTTCTCCAAGGAGAAGAACATGCTTATGTTCTAAATCACCCTCCATTTCCAATATAGGCTTTACTCCTAATTGCTCTTGTCATGTGCCAGGCCCCATCCATGGACTTTAGCAGGACTGGGGGTTCACCTATGGATAAAATAGAGGTGAAACCAGATTGCAAGCACTATTTGCAGGCATAGTGTTTTGCCTAGCCCAGCTCAGCCTGTGAGCTCTGGATTATGCTGAAATTACAGCTGCCCTCCTTGCAAAAGGATACTTTATTTGATTAATTATTGTGGCTGTTGAAACAGACTCAGGAAATTGCCCTCCTCAGGATGCTGTGCTGAGCGCTGGGATCGGATGCCGCTGTGGTCCATTGTTCTGCTTCAGCTACGTGAAAGCACAGGGAGGGAGAAAAGGTCAGGTCCTTTGTTCAGCTTCTCTACCTGATGGGCTTTGTGGGGGATTGAATGCAGAGCAAATCTATTGAACCTCCTGCTGGAGGCTTAAAAAATTGATGCCCGTGTCCTGTCTACTCTCAGATGAGCAGAAGCATCAGATTGATTCTCCTGACTTGCCAGATGAGGGAGTTTCCTGTGGGCTCTTGCTTTAAGGTAACCTTTTTGGCTAAGACTTATTCAGTTGAGGTATCTCCGTGGCACTGCTACCAGGACCCTTCAGAGAAAGATCGGAGGGCCAAACCAGTCCCACAGGGTCAGCTACGTGGTCTTTTGACGTATTCCTAGCTGCTCAGGGAACACAGGGATAGGAGAAACAAGGGGGCTACAAGGATGCTAGAGAAAGGCTCTTCATCAGAGGCTGTAGTGATAGGACAAGAGATAATGGTTTTAAACTTAAGCAGGAGAGACTTAGGTTGGAGATAAGGAAGAAGCTCTTCCCTGTGAGGGTGCTGAGGCGCTGGCACAGGGTGCCCAGAGAAGCTGTGGC